>CM067364.1:29167720-29196534 GCA_034401795.1 Chaetoderma sp. LZ-2023a
ATTGAAGTGTTCAAGGGTTAATTTACTTAAGTTAAATAACATATTTCCAAAACAAAATGGAACATACTGTTGGACATTTTCTATGTGAAAATTGAAATTTTCTTGAATTCGAGGGCTAAATTGTTAAGGGACCTATTAGCAGCATTTTGCGCGCTTTGAGACTCCGTTGACGAGATAACTTTTGCTGATATCACTTCATTTAGAGATTAAGATATTTTATAAAGTACAGCTCAGAAATAATCTAGGTTGGTTCCAAAACAAAATAAAGTGTGTGCGTGCGCGTACACGTGTGTGCGTGCGTGCGAGCGTGCGTGTGCCACAGTACCTTTCTGCATGTAATTCATGAGTGAACCTACAACGTTCATGTATCTACATCAAGGCAATCACATAGCATAGCATTTGAAAAAATAATTGGACCCAAGGTTATTGCTGTCAACGAGTAATCCAACAACGATCTTCAGTCAAATTGTTCCCAACGCATACCGCCAACAATACCACGTCATATAACGTCAGTATGTGATTGAACTTGTCAGATTGGCTATTGATCAGGTTGACAGGGAACAATGGAATTATAGAAATACCGCCTCTCAGTATTATGGAACATGTTGATGCGTGGTTGCTACGGAACAACGTATACAAAACCATTACGAGGCACAACTTGTTATAACTCAATAACACAATAGCACTTTTACCTCTGAATTGCTATTTTGTGTTAGGTCACAACAAATTCAGTTTCCTCCTAAATTTGTTGATTGGTTTTGCAGAACAGAAACAGCAACAGTTATCCGATACATATTTATTCATAGGCAACAACAATTTCCACTTCTTCTAATATTTAATCCTAGACATTTGCCTATCAAATTGTTAAACCGGTCTAAACAGCGTTACAAGATTTGGCAGCGAGAAATATCATGAAATTCATTCAACCGCTTAGTCTCCTTTTACCAATAGCAATTTGCATTATAATATTCCAGTCAATATATCAAATTTAGCATGATTGGACGTGTTGTGAAATCAATGATGCCTACAAACTTATTGTAAAGAATTTAACTTTATTAACTGTCTGATCGTTGCTCAGTTCCTGTTTGTGTGTCTGATCCAGCTCACATATATGCAAAGGTAGCAGACGATTTCGCCCTGCGTCGATCTAAGGAAATATGTTCGTGTTAGTAATTACGACAATCCTTGCCAGTCTTACGGGTAAGAAAATTTAGCACTCTCTCTCTCTCTCTCTCTCTCTCTCTCTCTCTCTCTCTCTCTCTCTCTCTCTCTCTCTCTCTCGATTTGCTTGACACATGACCTTCCTACTGATTATCTGATCAAGATGTTATTGGTTTGATTGGCGTCTATCCAGTCCATGATTCCAGGTCCCATTCACGCCATAGGCTGGCTTATATTTCAGTCTATTATTGGTAACTTCCCCAGCTTTTATACTGGTACCCATTTACACTCCTGGGTCGAGAGAGGCAACCCCAGCAACCCAAATCCACATTCATAGTAATATGTTAATGAATTAATGAATCCATTTCCTCAGTCAATCATATGACGTCATAATCAACTAAGTGACGTGTAGGATGCCGTCATAATCATTACGTCATGAATGATTCGATTTACGGTTAATAGTCCAAGACGCTGTACGAATTGTATGTCTTCATATCATTTAATAAACATTCTGCTGAATATTTTGAAACTAATTTAACTGAGCGCTGTTGCTGCCAACAGCTTACCTGTATAGTTTTCTGGAAATTCATAGTCAGGGAATTCAGGGATCGATCGATCCCAACACGAGTGAGGTGTAGGTGGACATTAGCTAGAGATGGGCGGGGCATAGCTAAAACAGGAAAGGTTCATTATCCACGCACCATGACACAAATCCACTCCACGGCCGTGCGTGCGCTTTTGGTGCCAATCAGAGAGAGGCCGGATTCGAACCCACGACCATGGTTTACCAGTTCACCTCGTTACCAGAGGACCACCATGGTGTCACATGGTGTATATGTGGCTGATAGTTCGTGAATAAGGAAACCAATTTTTACTATGGCACGCCCATCTCTAGCTAAGCTCCACTCATACTTCGCCCTTGTTGAGATCCATCGATCCATGCATTCCCTGAATCTCCATTTCCAGAAAACTATACAGGTAAGCTGCTGAATATTTTGAAAATAATTTAACCATGGCAGCGACAGCGAAGCGACCATATATTTGATCTGTGCCTAAACAGGGATCTTTCGAGGTTCGTGAACCCTCATGGCGTGTTTAGTGTTTTAGGATGACTCGAGTGGTGGCATAATGAAGACAAAAACTATAGTTGGATTAATATTCTTAGAAACTCTATTGTAGCTGTAAAAGTTATTATTATCTTGTTTTTCGTATCTTTGCAGGTGTCGTTTGGTGAGTAGTGACAATGGATAGTGACACACCTGCGCATATCATGCACCCGCATACTCATTCAGGCGATATCAAACAGACCTGATTAAGCTTACCACCAGATGTATTACACAGTCACTGTATCGCAAACAGCAGCAGCAGCAGCAGCAAGCAGCAGCAGCAGCAGCAGCAGTAGTAGTAGTAGTAGTAGTAGTAGTAGTAGTAGTAGTAGTAGTAGTAGGAGTAGGAGTAGTAGTAGTAGTAGTAGTAGTAGTAGTAGTAGTAGTAGTAGTAGTAGTAGTAGTAGTGGCCTTGGTAACGACAGCGGCAGCAGTAGTTGTTGTTTTTGTTGTTGTTGTTTGTTAATAACTTTGTAACTATACACGCACGTAAGCGCACACGTGTTCCCCTACAGGCTGTAGAATCTTGGGATTTTCCTACGGAATGGTTGGCCATTTTGTCAATCCTTACATTTTGAATGAATATAGAAATTTTTGGCATAAAAATGGGCTGTGGTGTGTGGAGGAGGGGCACACAGACGAATGCAGTGCACACCAGCTGGAATGGATGTGCACATACGTACACACTATTGTGGAGATATAATATTTTAAAATGTAAATGTGTACTCCACATATAAATACTATACGTGTTCATATTATGTTTCAGCGCACCATTGAAATCAGGCTCTGATATCGCGCAGGATGCTGGCCTGGCAGTTGCTGCAGTTGTCGGTTTGGTTGCGTTGGTTGCCTTGGTGATCGTCGTTGTCCTGTGTGCAGGTGGGAGCGGAACAGTAATCATAGCAGGAGCGGGAATCGGTAGGTGTTGCGTTGTCTCCATGAACTGTTATTGCTACTTTGAAGAGTGTTGCTGAAAGCTGTAGAGTTATAATTTTCTAAATGAACACTTATTAGCGCTGAAACTAGAGTCAAATATCACACATAATGGAGAGATCCGATGTGTCACTCAAGTATATGACGTCATAATCAAAATAGGTTGCATGTTAGCTGATGTAGGTCCATCACAAGAGTTGCAAATATGCGACGATACGTGTCCGAAAGCTCGGAATCATGTAGAGGTTTTTTAAATTTACAATTTAATAAACATTCTTTCGCTCAAACAGATCTCTCAGTCAAATTAGTTAAAACAATTCAATAGTCCAGGAGCTAAAGCTAGGTCAGAATCGTGACGTAGCACACCCAGTATTCGGAAGGTCTGACACTTGCTGTGGCTTGGGGGACATGTCCCACACATTTTAAGCCCTGTTGTACAAACAAATTGTGGTAGCACTAATTAGTTATCCTGATTTGTTTGCATAAGGGGTCTAGGCTTTGGCTGTATCCACAGTGCACAACGATATAAGCATGATTGTGTCATAACTCAAAGTAATATCGTATTAGATTCACCATATATGATATTTAGACGGATATCGACCTAACATATATCCAACATACATTTTGCATGCATATACCAAAGGCGAGGGTGAAATGTGAAGGTTATATTTTATGTATGTATACTAACTCCATCATAGAATCTGTATATCGAGGAGTGAGGGCTCACAAATTGGTTATGGAAGCGCTGCTGCGATTACAATGGCAGTCTTTTTCCAAATGGGTTCAACAAAATGGACAACATGAAGACCACATTACTCCAACAGAATTGGAGAGTCTGGATGAGAAAATTAAGATGTGCCGAAGCAGCATTGACGACTTAGACGCACTGCAAGAAAATTTCAAAGAGGTGTGTATGTACGTGAATAAATTGCAACAGCTGTTCAAATCCTTTAAAGTTGAGTCAAGCTCGAAATCACACCTGTTCGCATTTTGGAACTCATATATTCATATGGTAGAGCTGCTGCTTGGATTCATAAGAGCTGAGAGAACTGGAGATTGGCAGGCACACCTATCTGCTACTGCTGCTATGGCGCCATATTTCTACAGCATGGACAGAACCAATTATGCAAGATGGCTGCCAATATATCTTGCGGACATGAAGGTGCTTCCAAGTACACATCCCCATGTACATGAACAATTCTTGAATGGAAATCATTCCGTAAGTCGCTCAGACCATCCATTCAATCAAGTGTGGACAGATATGGCCTTAGAGCAATCGATTAATTTGGATTCCAAAAAGCGAGGTGGTATTATTGGAATAACACAAAAGCCAGGAGCTCTGGAGAGGTGGTTTTTAACTAGCCACGAGAGGGCAGCCATAACAACGGTCACAAAGCAAATGTGTGGGTTACAAGATAGTCACATGTTTGGAGTACATAAGGAAATGGGGACTAATCGAATGAACAGGGATGAAACCGATGTGCAGAAGATACTTTCGATGTTCTCATCAGATATAATGACCAATCCCTTTAATATTGCGGAAAACGACGACAGCGAGTGTCTTCCGCTTGTAAACATTGCAACTGGCGTGGTATTGCCTAGTGAAATCGCCAAGAGACTTGTTTCCGCCTGTGACATTGGTAAGGAGATTATGGAAAATTTTGTTGAGGAGCGGCTGGACACTAACACGAGAAGCTTTTGGGACACGTTGCCACACTTAAAACTTAAAACATTTGCCAGCCTAGCACAGAAGAAAAAACTCAAAACAAATGATGAAAAAATTCACAATGTGAGATCTGACCGCGAACTATTTGGTCGATTAATTATTGCCGCAAGGTCCAGAGATGTTGATTTAAAACTAGTGATGACGTATTAACTGTCTGCTGTTCCACTATCATTGTCACATACGGATGGGACTCCAAGGAAGAATGTGAAAAGTGTTTTGTTAAGTGAACTAGAAAAGGAAGTAAATGTTGATGGACGGCTTCCACCTGTTGACAAGACAGGCGCAACAGCTTATGTAGTAGACGGCATGGCAATTGTGCAAATGGTTAAAACTGGAGGTACGTCTACATTTGGAGAATTGGCTGATAAATACTGGCACATCTTTACAGTTCCACTGAATCAAGAAGACTGCAACAGAGTAGATATAGTTTTTGACAGATATGATAGACTGGAATCTCTCAAAGCGGAAGAGCGGCTAAAACGTGGGTCATCAACAGCATTGGAAGTAAAGATTGCTGGAGAAAATACTCCCGTTCCAAAGCAATGGGCCAAGTACATCAGCAATCCAAGCAACAAAAGTAACCTGGTTGCATTTCTCAGCAAGCGGTGGCGTGATACTGGTCCAAATATGCTATCTGCCGACAATTGCGTCATTCTTGCTGGTGGCTTTAACGATGGAATGGATGTTGTTGTCATTTCAGCGAACAATTCGTCGTATTTGGAAGAACTTCGATCAGATCACGAGGAAGCAGATACGCGTATGATGTTGCACGCGCTACACGCTTCAAAAGACCACATGCGTGTTGTTGTACAGTCTCCTGATACAGACGTGGCAGTACTTAGTATATATACGTATCGTTCGCTTCACTGTTCTGAACTATGGTTCCGTACGGGCACAAAGGACAAATTGCGATACATACCAATACATACAGTTGCTCAAGTACTGGGCCCAGCTATATGTCTGTCTTTGCCTGGGTTTCATTCTCTTACAGGTTGTGATAGCACTAGTGCATTATTTGGAGTCGCTAAGAGAAAAGCATTCAATCTCTTAAAGTCATCTGAATGTCATCAGCTTAGCTTAGCCCAACTCGGCGAACATGTTGACTTATCACCGAATACTGCAATTCTATGTGAGAAATGTGTCTGTGAGTTGTATACCACCAGGGATGTGGGAAAGACAGCTCATGAAACCCGTTATTGGCTCTTTTGTCAAAAGAGACAAAGAAATGAAAATCTTCCACCTACATCGAATAGTCTAAAGCATCACACCGAAAGGGCCAATTTTCAAGCTCTTGTTTGGAGACGTTCATTGCAAGCTGTTCAGAATCTTCCATCTCCAAATGGACATGGCTGGAGTATAGTGGATGGTCTACTCAAGCCTGTTCTAATGTCAAAGGATCCTGCTCCATTTGGATTAATTGAACTCACATCATGTAGATGTCAAAAATCTGCCTGCAAAAGAACAGATCTCTGTCAATGCAAGGCTAACAATCTACTCTGCACTGAAGCATGCCTTTGTATGGGAGGTGAAATATGTGACAATGTTCAGCATACAATTGTCGAAGATGACTCTGACACGGATGAGTAACATTCTCTCATTTGCTCACGTGATAAATATGTCCTGCCAGCTTGTGTAGACATGCACTGCATGTCAGTTAAAAGTTTAATTATGAAAAATGTAGAAAACATGGGCATTGTTGTAGCTAAGGTATTGCTAGTCACAAGAAGACCTAAGTGCCCCAATATGTACAAAGCAACATACGGGTGTCTTAAACGAGGTTGATTATGTATAAATCTGCGATATACGATCACTCCTTTCCATTTTGGTTAAGATTGTATTGATATAACATGCGCTTAAGTTTGTGAAAAATTTACCATTGTGAAAATCGTTTGAGAGCTACATTCAACACCTATTGTAAATGGGCTTCTCACGGGTTAGTGATACCACAATTTTCTTGTACAACACGGCTCAGAATATACCCAAGACATCGGTCTAGCATAATATAGAGACAAACCTTCTGAATACTGGGTGTGCTACGAAACCATTCTTCTAGACCACTTTTGAAAATTGGCTCCCGGACTACAAGAGAATATTCTAATCACAGCCTGAGACCAGTCAAATTAGCTTTAGAACATTCAGCACCTTAACTGTAACCTATAGGTTTACCTAGAAATTCAGATTCTGGGGTGGGGTGGGTGGGGTGGGGGTGAATGAGCTCCAGAGTGTTAAAACCAAGATAAAGACACGTACGAAGTTGGCGGAGCTGAGCTGGAATGGATGAATCCAGTTTTAGCTATGCCCGCCCATCTCTAGCTAAGCTCCGCCCACGCTTTGCCCGTGTTGGGATCGATCTAACCATGCACTCCCGGAATCTCAATTTCCAGAAAACTATACACGTAAGCTGTTGAATATTTTGAAACTAATTTGACTGGGCACTGATGCTGCCTATGGCAGCCAAATCGCCCCCGTCAAATTAGTTTCAAAATGTTCAACAGCATGTTTATTAAATAGTAAAGACATACAATTCGTACAACTTGACGTTTATCACGAACTTAGATACCTCATTCATGACGTAATTCATTGTGAAGTCAACGTACAGGTGATGTAATGCATTATGAAGTTATATATGTGACTGACAGGCTGGATTCTTCTATTGGGCGGGGCATATCTAGAAATAGATCCTTCTATTATCATGTTATGTATTAGTGTTGGTACTCGTATTGCAACAGAATGTTTGTCAGTAAATTTCTGCTGATGGCCAACAAAATCGAGCCAAGTTAAGATAGGAAAATACAAAATTTTAATATTAATAACATACACTCGTTAGCGTTTATATACAATAAAATAATTTTGGATCGCTTCGATCTGTAGATTCTAGAATATAGGGTATGTCATAATCTTACCAAGGATTAATTATGCAACGAACTGGGGCTAATCCCAATGATGGAGTTGAGGATGGAATCTGAAAGAAGTAAAAAATAATTAATTGTAGCTTATTGTTTTTATCTTCTTTTGCATCAGATCTTGGTCACCCACCCATGTGGACACGGGTGCTAAGACATGATCCGGCCCTTAGTCAACATGGCTTCGATGGAGTCTCTGATGGGATGAGATTTGTCACACCAAATATCGTTGTCCGGCATCGCACTGGAAACTTTGATACTGATGGTGCTAAATGGGGCTTCCCAATGACATCCGGGAAACATGCATTTGAAGTGACATGGATGTCGAGCGTACGTGGTACCCAGGCTACGATTGGTGTGGCCACGGAGTCGGCGCCAATGCACAGCAAGAGGGCGGTCAGTTTAGTCGGATTGACCCAGTCAAGCTGGGGTGTGGATATTGTCAGACGGCGTGCTGTGTACGGAAATGTAATGGTGGACAAGTACCCACGTGTTCCAGGAATGAGGGAGACAGCTAATATCCCGGATAAGTTCTATGTGTTTGTGGACATGGATGCTGGGATTCTGTCAATGGGTTGCTATGGTGAATATTGGGGCGCTGCGCATAGTAACTTGAAGAAAGTCAACGAACCGCTGTACCTTATGATTGGATGTATGAAGCAATATGCGCAAGTGGAAATACGATACCTCGGATCAGGTAAAATTTCATTATGATACATCAGAAACATGGTACGCACGCACTCGCCCACGCACGGGCACATGTGTAAGCTTCTCTAGCAGTTTCTCTATGCACACGCACGCACGCACGCTCACACACGTGGAATCTTCTCTAGCAGGGTCTCTCGCCCGTTGTACTATAAGTTTGCTTGGAGAATTTCCGCAAAGTTATTGCTAAAGAGTCCACTATATATACACCTGTGCAAAAGTTAAGCACCAGCAAAAACAATAGAACGTAGAAACATGATGGTACAACTAGGCTGCCATACTTTTTGTCCCCACGTTAGCTGACATAATTCCAAGTACGAAATGCACATGCATGCATGACTTCACGCCGCTTGATGTCCGTGCGTGGCGGGAAACAGCACACGTGTTCAGTTATGTAAAAGTCCAGTTTGAGGTGTAGAACATTACATACAGATTTAGGCGACAAGATTAGGAATTTTGTGTTCATGACCGTGGTTTATTTGTACAGAGAGAATTAGCTCTTGATTGGGAACCGCTATGGCAAGACGAAGGTTAAGTGATCGTGTGAAATGGCAAATCATAGGCATGCATACCACTGGTATGTCATGCAGAGAGATTGGCAGACAGCTGAACATTAACCATACTGTAATCAGTCGTTTGATTGCAAACCATGGGCAAACTAACGAGGTGAAGGACAGGCCTAGATCTGGAAGACCGAAGAAGACTACTGCCCGTGATGATCGAGCCCTAGTACGCCTTGTTAGGAGATCTCCATTCACCAACAGCAGAGTGCTCAGCCAGCAATGGGAAACGCGCAATAGAGTGTCAATGTCTACCGTCAAAAGGAGACTGTATGCTGCTGGCATGAAAGCTAGGAGACCTGTCAGACGTCCTCTCCTCACTGCACACCACAAAGAGGAGCGTCTGACGTGGTGCAACGAAAGAATACACTGGAACATGAGATCCTGGAGACGGGTACACTGGTCCGATGAAAGTCGGTTCCTGCTTCATGCCACAGATGGTCGAACTCGTGTATGGAGGTCCAGACGCACGGCGTACGACCAACGTAACATCATGGAAGAAGTTCCATTTGGTGGAGGTTCCGTTATGATATGGGGGTGCATCTCATTTGATTGTAAGCTGGATCTGTTGACTGTACCTGGAACACTAAATGGACAAAGATATCAAGATTCCATACTGGATAGAGTTGTGGTCCCTCATTTTGTAAATCATGCACCTGGAACCCACCCTATATTCATGGATGACAACGCCCGACCACGTCGTGCTAGAGCTGTGCATGAATACCTCCACCAGAATGCCATCGAAACCCTGCCATGGCCAGCAAGGAGCCCTGACATGAACTCTATTGAGCATATCTGGGACATTCTGGGAAACATGGTGAGAAGCAGAACCAACAGGAATTAACAGACGCACTCCATCTTGAATGGCAACGAATACCACAATGGCGTATCAGTCGGTTGGTGACCAGCATGAGACGTCGTGTCCAGGCCGTCATCCAGGCACAAGGTGGATATACCCGGTATTAATAATGACAGTCTCAAACTCGTGCACAGATGTTAAACTTCGTTTTCAGACACCATTAATGACAATCTAGCCACGTGTGTCAACTGTAGGGCAATAGTTGTCAGTTGTGTCAACGTAACCATATTCAGGCCTCGTTTTCAAGTTCAAACAAAAACATACAGTGTTTCCCCACCATCATAATCAGCATTCCTCTAGTTGCATTATTACCTCTTGCACTAAGATGGATGGGTACATAAATGTTTATGATATTGCTTTCTTCATAGCACATGAATATACCCTCGCATGTGCGTAAAAATAGGGTGGTGCTTAACTTTTGCACAGGTGTATATATCAGGATCTCTTGACCCGTGTACTACACTCCTCCATGGGTTAATTAATATGATTACTATAGATCATTCCATAGAAGCGCTTGAGCTCAGTGTTGCTGCTTCCATATCAGGATCTCGTTATGTCAGGGCCGGGTTTAGGACTGGGTAGACTGCACAGTTGCCCAGAGGCCTCCATCAAAATCAAATGTGAAAATCTCTATGGGTGCCTCCACCAAGAAGTAGTGCTGTGCTGCGAATACACAATTATAATGCTTAAGGAGGAGTGATCAGTGAGAATTATTGTGTGCAAAATGGGGATGTTATTTATCACTCAGAATTCAGGAAATGGCAGCGTGTCTCCTCCAATGGATGGGGTCCTGGTGTCGCCCTCTCCACCGACCCAGAGAAAACTATAACCATGCTTATTTCCAATACAGATAGATATTAGATAGACTAGATAGATAAATATAAATAGCTAAGTCAGTGCTGCCCGGAACACGTATTCTCACCATTTTACATGCTAATACTGACACGACTGAATCAGTTTCTATTGTGATTGGCTGCAGGCGGTGTAGTTTAAAGTGAAGTTTGTCTCCGGAGGGGACATCCGACTCACAGGAGGTGGTATCGAGGGTCCTTCCCGCAGATAATTTTGAAATCTAGATGTATGAATAGGTTGCCTCTGCAATGGATGGTATTTGAAGTATGATCGATGAAATATGATACAACACCTATGACTTTCGTTGAAATTATATGGAAGCTCCAATTCTTAAAATCAATATCCACAGAATTTTCAAGAGAAAAAGTGCTGAAGACGTAATAATCGTTCGCGTATAAAATGGAAATTCTTGAAATAATGTTGAATGAGTTCTAGGAACTCGTGGCAAAAAGTCACTTTACATTCCATTTTGCCTGCAATATCGTACAACTAATTAGGATGCAACACACTATTCTTGGATGTTGTGGTGTGTGAAGATAACTGCCAGACGATAAGCAAATTCCTTAGAAATGTGTTCTACCATACATAATGGACCTTTCCATTTTTTAGCTATGCCCCGCCCATCACTAGCTAAGCTCCACCCACACCTCGCCGTGTTGGGATTGATCGATCCCCAAATGCCATAGCTATCAATTTCCTGAAAACTATACAGGGAAGCTGTTGAATATTTTATAACTAATTTTACTGGGTGCTGTTGCTGCCTATGGCAGCAACAGCGCCCAGTCAAATTAGTTTCAAAATATTCAACAGAATATTTATTAAATAGTAAAAGCAAACAATTTGTACAACAACGCATGGACCGTCTTCAAATATGCGTTCGTGACGTACTTATCGACGTCATCCATGACGTCATTCATTGTGATGTCACTGTACACATCACGCAGTTCATTATGATGTAATATGATTGGTAGGTACTCTGGAAAGGTGAATTGCGCTGGACATATTAAGACTTCAAACATTTCCAATCGTATCAGATCGTGTCTTGGTATATAATGGTGTTAGCCTAGGTTTGAGCAAATCACAGGGAACGGATGAATCCACTCTGTCACTCACGTATATGGCGTTCATGAATTATGTCACACGGGGGATGACATCATTAATTGAATCAGTAGCTAATCCCATCATGAACTTTCAAAAGCCCGTCAGTTGTACGAATTGTATGTCTTTCCTCTTTAATAAACATTGTTGGATATTTTGAAACTAATATGACTGGGCGCCGTATGGCAGCAACAGGCCCCCAGCCAAATTAGTTTCAAAATATTCAATAGATTGTTTCTTAAATTATTAAGAATCTGTCATACGTGCGACTTGGTTTGAAAGGGGTAATTATCCTTGAACATGCTATAATTACTGCATTCAAAATGGGTAAAAAAATTAGAACCTGTTATGATCAATCATTAATTGATCATCGGTTAGTATATAAAACCACTCATCGATCGCAAAAATAGTACCAATTCCCAAGAATATTTTGGGCAGATCTTAAGAAATCCGTTTGGGCACATATTCTGTGACTTGTGATATGATTTCCTGTGCACATATACTTACGTGTGTTGCACGAAATGTTGTTTTGCCCCATGAGGTGGGCGCTATGTCACATTGACCCGGTTGCATACAACTTCCTGCTACTAGTTGTGTTACAATGCTCCCAAATCTCAAACACACTCATGCCTCATGTCTGCCTACCATACACTACTTACAGCTCGCCACCATTACGCTGTGATTCATCTAGTTGAAATTCTCGGCCTACTCACGTGCTTTGTATTTGCTCCACACACACACCTCGCCGGTTGGGATTGATCGATCCCTGAACCATCAATTTCCCGAAAACTATACAGGGAAGCTGTTGAATATTTTAACTAATTTGACTGGGCGCTGTTTATTAAATAGTAAAAGCAAACAATTTGTACAACAACGCATAGACCGTCTTCACATATGCGTTGGTGACGTGCTTATCTACGTTATTCATGACGTCATTTATTATGATGTCATTCTACACATCACGTAGTTGATTATGACGTCATATGATGGATACTCTGGAAAGGTTAATTCAAGTGGCTATACCCACATTTATGCAGCCAAGCAATCAATTGGTACCATTGTGAGGTTGATATGCCAGGCAGCTATCTTGTATCCCAAGATGGCCAACATTCAAAAGCTGTGCTTGTCAATATTTCAATAGATGAATAAGTTACTGAGTTGTTTCGAATGGCAACACCAGCATTTCCAGGATAAAGGAATCAGAAAATAATATTTCTAATTTGATATTTCTGTACTCAAGATGGTCACAAATCAAAACATACTTTTGTCGATATTTCAATCAAAGTATTTCAGTAAATGTACGTGGAATGTACGTGGTCTGAGCGCAACATCAAAGAGGCAAAGTTTAGGTGCAAACTGTGAACACTATAACATCGATATTGCATGCATTCAAAAGACTAAAGTAGCTAAACACTCAGAGCCGCAACTACAGACAGGCCATACGCTAGTGCTCTTGGAGCAAACACAGGCCATATACCGGGGCTTAGGCTTCGTAATCGGACCAAGGGTCTTGGATCATGTCATTAGTTTTGGATACGTCAGTGATCGCGTTGTATTCATCGACCTGGCTATACCTACGCGAAAACACACCACCACTAAGTGTCGAATTGTCAACACATACGGCCCAACTACCGAAAAAGCCAAAGAGAATCCAGCAATATTAGATTCCTTCTATGCAGAACTGAGCTCCGCCATTACAATCCCAGCTAGATGGCAACTGTTCGTGTGTGGAGATTTCAACTCCAAGCTGGGTAACCTCGGAATTGCGGACAAAAATTCAGGACTTGGCTTATGCATGGGATCCTATATAGAGGACACACACAACAGCAATGGAGATGCACTGGTGGCATTCCTTAGTTCCAATGGCCTATTTGTCACAAATACGGCTTTCAAACACCCATGCCGTCACCGGACAATATGGACTGGACACATTACTGATCGCAAGGCCCCAAAAGGTTCTAAGGCTACAACAGCTGTCTTCAACCAAATAGACTTCCTACTATGCAAGACAGAAGCAAAACCCTTACTCCGGAACGCTCGTTCGCATGGAGGCACAGACCTAAATTCTGACCATAAGCTCGTAATTACACGCCTTCAGATGAACGATCTCTACCTAATATATAAACACCATACCAGGCAGGAGGGTAGTCACCTACCCAAGCTCATCAGCCCTATAGCAGTCAAACTGTCAGCAGGGCAGAAAGCGTTACAGCTGCGCATCTATCAAAACTTCGCCGGAGTGCAATGCTATTCTGCGCCACATTAGCGAACGCTTAAAAGACCTTGCTATTCAACAGGCAGATTCCTTAGCAGATGAAATTACTGCCATGGATGACTGTCACAAAATGTTTTGGGCAGCCCGAGCCCTGAGAGTTACTGACTACACACCACCACCCACTGTACACAACTCCGAAGGACACTTTATTGGGACTAACCAGGGTAAAGCCAAGATGATCCGAGTTCAAGGATCAGTTCACGGACAATGATGATGAGCCCTTGCACCAATTCTCAGGAGACCTCAGGCCATTACTAACACCAATTAAAACAGCAGAAGTTGGGAAGGCACTTAAAGCCCTGAAAATGGATGTGCATCTGGACCTGATGGCATGAGCAATGAACTTTTCAAATATGCAAGTGACATTATCTCAAAACCGATCATGCACCTAATCAATTCAGCTTTTATGCACCACCTTCCCATCGACGCTGTAGGCCAAGGCACCCTTATCGCACTACCCAAGCCCAAGAAGCCACCTGGGTCCCAGCCAATCTGCTCTTCAACAGCATATGAAAAATCCTATCCAATGTTACTCTATGCCGCATCCAAGACAAGATCAATTACTTCACCGGATCATGGCAAAGTGGCTTCAAACGTGGACGCAGCTGCGCAGATATTGTATGGGCTCAATGCATGCTTGTGTGGGTAGTCATGTCCAAACACTGGGACATCCACAAAATGAGCCTTCGACACAATTAAACGCTCAAAGATCCTAGATGTCCTACGCCAGGCCAGTTGCAATGAAGACTACTGCTTGCAGACAACAAGCTGAGAATACGAGTCAAGTCAGTGAAGTATGTAGAGTTTGAGACATCAATCGCTTCCCCACAGAGAGATGGTCTATCTGCGGTGCTTTTCACCTGCTACCTTGCTGCCGCTTTGAAATCTGTGCGGGAAAGTACCACAAGACCAAACCACCCAGTGTCAATACTGGGCATGCCGCTAAAGATGGAAGATGCCGACGATGTGGACTTCCTAGATGAGGAAAAGAAAACCCTTGACGAACTTCTCCCAATAGCTGCAAGCAAACTAAAAATTGAGAATCTCTTTATGAATGAATCCAAAACAGAGTTCACCCACATATACCTATCGACAAAGCATGAAACTATTAGAAAATGACGACCCACTTCGTGGTGGCGAACCATGGAGGAAAAGTAAAAGCCTGGGCTCACTGCTTTGCAGTACTGCTGACATTTCTGCACGTTGCGTCATGGGGAACATAGCCTTCGTCCTTCTGCTATGGATTCGTAGATCAAAGATGCCCTTGATAAAGAGGCTACGTTTATACAATGCAACCTGCATATCCTTGATGCTGTATAACTGTAACAGCTGGGCAGCTCCAAAGGCAGCTCTAGACAAACTCGATGCCTGCCACCACAAACACCTATGCACCATCACTGGACACCGATGGCCAGACAGCATAATTTCCAACGATGTACTATACAAGATGTGTAATACGTTGCCGCTGTCTGTAAAAGTCACCCAGCAAAGATGGTCCATGTTTGGCCATGTGCTAAGGATACACCAGCACAGAGCCTTGGAATTCGCCCTACTCGGAGCCAGCAAATACAAAGCCCGTAGAGGATGTCATTGCATAAATCTGCTAAGCATGCTATGAGGTGACCTTAAGAAAGCAGGACTCGGTACACTCAAGTCAAGAATGGACCTGAGGAAGCTAAGGATTTCAGCTGAGGACACGACACAGTGGACAAAAGTGAAGGACTGATTGCAGCTGTAGGATGTTTCTACTACTACAGCCACAGAATACAGTAATCATACATTTCAGTAAGAATACTGCAAGATCATACATGCCTGTCCTGAAGTCCAGATCTAAATGTCTACAGTCTTCCACTGCCTCCATCTTCTGAGATTTGCGGCAGTTCTTGTCTGGCTCTGAGAATTCTGTAGATTGTTCTTCCTGTAGACACATCTTCTTACATCGCAGTTCTAAAACCCCATCAGGTGTTGCGTACATTGCCGACAGAATGGTAGTTTTCCATGCATCCTACTTGGCCTAACTTGTAAATACACCGGCCAGGCATTATCATTCGCGGACAGATTTTGTCGCTTGCAACTGTCGTTCGTCTTGAAGTCAAGCACCAGCTGTAGAAGGCAAATGTTGATTCACATCAAGTAGGATCTTAAGGCGAGTACCAGCCCAGTAACCTGCGTTATCATATCCAATAATCATTCCAAGGTATCGAAGGAAAAAGGTATTTGAGGCGGCCATTAGTCAAGAGCTTCACAATTGCATCGCAATTCACATAATCTTAGGGTGACATAGGCAGATTATTAGCGTTGAAGATCGTAAGTCTATCCATGAATTTCGCAATTGGCCATACACAAAAGACCTGTTTCCACAATACCAGACTGATATTTTATCCGTAAAAAGTACTGATTACAAAATATGTATATAAATGGTATTAAGAGGAATTTACCCAACTTTATCTAATTATATTCCACAGAAGACAAATCCTTACACGTACCAACGCAGGTGGCTGGCGGTAACTATGTGATCATTGTGAATACAGAGGCACCACCTCAGTACTCACTGCCTCCTGAGCAAATGCAGGCAGCAGGATCAGCCCATCCACCACCCGCTGAGATTAAAGGCTTACCCGACTATGGAGCGACAGCTGATCAGATGAAGCCAGCACCGTCAGTTTCTGCAGAAAACATCCCGGAAACAGATATTACATTTGTTAAACCGGCTACTCCAACATGAAGATTGTCTTAACCCTTTAAAGGTGTATATTCACACCAGAATGCTTGAAAATAAAACTGTATCCTTTTAGAGGCTTAAATGTGTGCCCAGATGAAAGGAAACAAAAGATCAATTTTAACATATCATGATTTTATTACCTATAGGCCTACATTAATATTACACAAGTCCCTTCAACTTCATAACTAAAATTAATTTATTAATTTAAACGGAATGAAATCATCCTATGTTAAGATTTATTTCGTTTCATTACATTCAGGCACACAATTTAAGCCTCTAAATGTATTAAATTTTAACAATTTTATTTTCAAGCATTCTGGTGTGAATATGCATTAATGATCAAGAAAGGAGTTTTTCTTATTAAATCTATTTGCATTCGACAAGACTATTTTTGATAATTTACCTCAGAAATGACTGGCTTGATTACGGAGCCAGCCATTCCAGTGGTAACATTTAAAAATATTGTCTACTTGGCCTGCAAATTTATATTTCTAAGTAACATTACAGGGCTATTTTGGCCGGCTTGACAATGAAAGGATTACTTATCACGTGGAAGATTTTTTGTTTGTTTTGAAAAAGCTTTACTGTGATACAGAATGTATTAGTTTTTTACCTAATAAAATTCAACTAATAAAAATACCCATTTAAACCACATCTCAATATCAATACAGCTAGTATGGTGACTATTTTAAAACTAATTTGACTGAAAATTGTGCTGCAGCAGCGCAAAGTCAAATTAGTTCCAAAATAATAAGCATGATATGACAGTGATGATAACAATGAAGGCAATGAAAGTAATAATGGTAACGATTTAAATTTCATATTAATTAGCTGTCTGCGTGCTGAATTTCTGCAGACTACATTTTCCACGGGCCGTATAGTCATGATATACTGAATATTTAGAAAACAATCTGACTGAAACTTTCAATCAAATTGTTTTTTTAAAATATTTAGCATGTCCAGAGATAATGCACATTTACATTATTTTCTGGTGGCAGTGAGATAGTTAAGTGACCTATGCTACTGTTAATATTCATAGTAGTAATGGCAATAATCATAATGTAATGACGATAATGATAACAATAATATTAAATATACCGGCGATGCATCGGGGGGGGGGGGGGGGGGGGGGGGGGGGGCAAGTGGCTAGCATCCCGGTCGCTAAGACGAGAACCTTATCTGAGCCAGCCCTTATAGGTGACTTAGAGCCTAAATAGCCTCTTAGATTTGATCAAGTTGGATTAATGCTGTCAGTTTTATGGAATTATGTGAGACGGTTACAGTAGGAATCTTCTTTATCTGACCAGTCTACCCATCATTGAATGTGGATTTGAAAAACAAACAATTGTGTGTCAACAACGGCAGTAAAAGTAATATAAATGAAATCGGCCCAGATCTTCTTGAGAAAAAGACAATTCAATTCTCCAATTGCTTTAGTATTGCCAATTTTGGTGGGAAAACGATCCAAGATGGCCACCAAATCGTTCGTCCGACAGTATTGAAAAAGGCAAATTTGGAATCAGAAGACCCAAAAACCTATGTAAAATCAATTTCGGCTTCAAATTTCAACAAATTAAAAAATTCAAAATGGCCACCAATCATGCTGAATTTTGATTGGTCGATGGCGGCCATGGTTTTTGACGCATCAATTTCTCTTGGACAAACTGTAATGCCCCTGAGTCCCTAATTATATCAGCCAAATTTCGGCCCAATCTGTTAAGCGGTCCTGGATAAGTTGTTTTCACGAAAACTAGGTCATTCAAGATGGCCATCCAACTTTTCAGCCAATCAAATACCCTTGAACAAACTTGGTCCAGCCGATGCCTTAGGCGATAGTTCATGAGTTTTGCATCAATTCCCCAAGTGGTTTCGGAGGAGGTTTTTAAATACGTTTCCCGAAATACTACAAAATCCAAAATGGCCACCGGCCTAATAGGCCGACTAGCGTTGTTTGAACAAAATCAGATCTCTATTACCTAACAATGCTTCCTGCA
This sequence comes from Chaetoderma sp. LZ-2023a, assembly GCA_034401795.1. NCBI lineage: Eukaryota > Metazoa > Mollusca > Caudofoveata > Chaetodermatida > Chaetodermatidae > Chaetoderma > Chaetoderma sp. LZ-2023a. The sequence goes on from CM067364.1 coordinate 29,186,615, forward strand.
AAATATAATTGAAATCCACCCAGTGGTTTCCGAGAAGGAATTTAAATTTTCCAATTGCTTTACTATGGAGGAATTTGGCAGGAAAACGATCCAAGATGGCCGCCAAACCGTTCGTCCGACAGTATTGAAAATGGCAAATTTAGAATCAGAAGACCCAAAAACGTATGTAAAACCAATTTCGGCTTCAAATTTCAACAAATAAAAAAATTAAAAATGGCTGCCAATCATGCTGAATTTTGATTGGTCGATGGTGGCCAGGTTTTTGGACATATCAATTTCTCTTGAACAAACTCTAATGCCCCTCAATCCCTAATCATATCAGCCAAATTTCGGCCCAATCAATTCAGCGGTTCTGGAGGAGTCGTCGTTTTCACGAAAACTATGTCATTCAAGATGGCCACCCAAGTTCTGGGCCAATCAAATTCCCTTAAACAAACTTGGTTCAGCCAATGCCCTCGATGATATTTCATGAGTTTTGAATAAATCCGCCGAGTGGTTTCGGAGATTTTTAAAAACGTTTCCCGAAATACTATAAAATCCAAAATGGCCACCGGCCTAATAGGCCGACCAGCGTTGTTTGAACAAAATCAGATCTCTATTACCTAACGATGCTTCCTGCAAAATATAATTGAAATCCACCCCGTGGTTTCCGAGGAGAAGGCATTTAAAATTTCCAATTGCTTTACTATGGAGAATTTGGTGGGAAACAAATCCAAGATGGCGGGCAAACCGTTAATCTGACAGATTAGAAAATGCCACATTTGAATTCTTGACCCCCAAAACCTATATATGATCAATTTGGGCTTAAAATTCCTTCAAATAAAAAATTCAATATTTCCGCTAGATGGCTTGATTCCGATTGGTCCATACGCAAATCCGTATTTTTCGAGCTATCGATTTCTCTTGAACAAACTTTTGTGAGAGCCCCTATCTGATGATTTTCACCAAATTTCATCTTCAGTGGTTCTGGAGATTTTTTAAAACGAGCACAAATTTTACGGAAATCCCAGATGGCTGCCAACCTATCTAGAAAATCATATCCATTCATATGTAAAACCTTTGCCCTAATAAGGCCCTCTTGCCATTCCAAGCTTCAATTTCACCGGCATTTTTGTCTTCGCGCTATTCGCGAACAAAAAAAATGGCGGAATAATAAAAATAAAAAGAACTATAACAATAGGGTGGCAACCATGATGGCTTGGCCCCCTAATAATGATGAAAGTAGCAATAATAACTAGAGAACACTTACTGAAGTGACTGTAAATCTGCGATGACTGGCGATGAAGAAATAGTAAGAGAATAAAGAGATGACATAAGGCGTGTCTTCAAACATGATCTTTGAAGTTGCATGATGAAAGGCTGGTAACTTGTGCCAAACATGAAAACTGGAAAGCTTTAACCGTGAATGACCTTTACCTCAAGGGAGATATTAAAATTTTCTTTGGAAATTTTTTAGATCTCTCAATGTTCTAGAATCTGTCCAGGTTTGAAGAAGATTGATAGAAAACTAGAGGATAACACTGTTCCAATACTGCTCCCATAGGTTTACTATGGGGATATGTGGCACCTAAAAGCTAATTTTCTCGAAAACTGTTGGTCGGATCAACTTTAAATGTGATACCAAATCAAGTCAATATGAGAGCTAGAAGTTCACCAAATTTCAAGTCGATCGGAGCAAAACTCATTTTGGCGGGCACTTTGAAAAACAGAAAATTTGGAAAATTTTGTCACCGCGAGTTCATTTTTGCAAAGAAAATTTGTTTGCCATTTTCAACCCCAAAAGGTGCGCCTAGTCGCCATTTTAAAAAAAAAATTTACATTTTTTTAAAACTTTTTCGTCCCGAGTTCATTTTTGCAAAAAAACTGAAAACCAGTATTTTTGCCCAAAATTTTTTTTATGCTGGCCATTTTAAAAAACAATATTTAAAAAAAAAATCATCAGTGGCAACATCCTACCCAAGTATGGGAGTGATCCGATCAAAACTCTAGGTGTAGTAGCACTTCAAACATTCATTTGAAATTCCCATACATTTCCTATGGGACTTTTTTCCATGCATTCTGGGGTCAAAGGTCTGGCGGCCATTTTGAAAAAAAATTATTTTTCGGGAACAAATGGCCAGTGGTAACATCCCCAGCAAATACGGTAGGAATCCGTTCAAAACTCTGGCTGTAGTAGCACTTCAAAGATCAATTTTGAAAATCCCAATACATTTCCTATGGGACTTTTTTTGCCCACTCAAAGGTGGGTAGCTCGAAAACCATTGGACAGAACAAAAATAAAAACAGATAAAGATCCCACTGGGTACCAGAAGTTGGCCACATTTGAAGTTGATCGGATGAAAACTGTAGTTGATAGTTCCAGAAAATTGTTACCGAGAAAAAGAAGAAAGATCCGGTAAGAAAACAATAATAAGAATTATAATAAAACAGGATGAACTCAGGGCCGAACTTAAGGCAGTGCAACAAGTGCCTTTGCACAGGGCCCCCCCCCCCCCACACACACATTTCTAGGGCCCTCCACAAAGTAACCAACAGATTTTGGGGTATTGATATTTGGAGCCCCTATGTAAACAAGTTACACACAGATGCCTCACCTATAAAATTGATGTGGCCAATCCCACTGCTATACGACATCAGCTCCCCTCCCCCAACACCAGACACATTACAGTTGAAACCTATTACAGTTGAAACGGGACTAGCTTTCTCACGATCGTAATGACCATTCCGAGGGCCTCATGTAAGAATTCCATAAAATTTGCACAGGGCCTTCCTAGTCCTAAGTCCGGCCCTGGATGAGCTGCCGTTCCCTCCCTCCACCCCCACCCCACCAGTGTCCTCCATCCCAATGAGTGAAATATATACGCATATTTATAGTCATATTATGATAACTGTCAAGTATGTCAGAGGAACCATGCTGTCTCATGTACCTTGTAATGTTATAACCTTATATTCTGTGTGTAATGTTACTATTCCGTATTTTCACTGTCATAGCTGTACTACTGTCTCCATGCAAGGGGCCACAATTAACCCTTAGCACTCTGATGGCAGTATTCTATCTTTTACTGTGTCAATATCAAAGGAACTGGCATATTTTTCAACAATTTTGCACCATCTCCCATCAAATTTGTTGACAAATGTACACCAGTTCATCCCTTAATTTAATTTGAAAATTTAAAATTTTGACACCAGAGTGGTATGGTTAATAGACTCGGCCTCAAGTGAACTCCCTGGTTGCATATATGTATTTACTCATTTATCATGAAATAAACAAAATCAAATTGAAATTGAACATGTGGAGATTCAAAAGTATTTGCTCATCACTCTGGTTCCCATAATAGGCTCATCTTCGACTTGTCATATACTGAATTCAGTTCATTGGAAACTGAATCGGGCTATGAGAGTGAACTCTATCATGTACTCAATAACCGGACTACATCACAGAATCAGCCGAGTAATCATATGCATATACCAGGGCATTCCTGTCTTGCGAGATCTTCTTGATATGAGATTAATACGAGTATTCTTTGCACGAAGCCAGGGGTTTATATTTAAATGTAGACAAGGGTATAATATTTATGAGCAGCCATCTGGTCCTGCGTTTGAACAATAGTTTAAAGAAACAACCATGGTATGGAAGGATTTGATCTATGACTCGGTATATGACATGATAATCAATTCACCGTAACAGAGTATGTACCCATCATATGACGTCATAATCATCTACGCGCCGTGTAGAATGACATCATAATTGATGACGTCATGAATGACGTCGATAAGTACGTCACGAACGCATATTTGAAGACGGTCTATGCCTTGTTGTACAAATTGTTTGCTTTTACTATTTAAAAAATATTCTGTTGAATATTTTGAAACTAATTTGACTAGGCGCTGTCAAATTAGTTACAAAATATTCAACAACTTCCCTGTATAGTTTTCAGGAAATTGATAGCTAGGGCATTCGGGGATCGATCAATCCAAACACGACGAGGTGTGGGTGGAGCTTAGCTAGTGATGGGCGGGGCATAGCTAAAAATGGAAAGGTCCATTACTCCACTTGTACACTGACATATTACAACTACTCCAAAAACAACCTATCAAACTTTGCGAAACTTTCATAATGCAAATAATAGAGGGATCCAATCTGTCACTCAAGTATCTGATGTCATAATCAAATATGTCACTTATTAGCTGATGTCACAGTCAAATGACGTAGGTCTGTCATGATAGTGGTTAATATGACGATGTGTCCGAATTGTACAGCTTTGATGAATTTACAATTAAAACTAATTTGATTGGGAGATGGCGGCAACAGCTCCCAGTTAAAGTAGTTTCAAAATATTCAACAGCTTACCTACATAGTCACCTTCAAATTGAGATTCTTGGAATTCAGGGATCAGTGTTAAAACTGATGCAAATATGACATTAACAGTCAATCGTGACATCAGAGTTCAAGGTTCAATAGTGATACTTTGTCCTATCCAACTAATGCTCTCGTATCGAGTTCCGTGCTTGCACGCTGTTGATGTTTGCGATAAGTTCGTGAAACTTCATAAATGAGGTCAAATAAAATTGCTCAGTTATTATTATCCTACTAATATACTGTCAATCACAGACTGACATTCGTGTCTTGCAAGCTCTCCATCGATATTGGCATGAAGCTACGCCTCTATGTTTAGATTTATAGCGAGATTGAAGTAGGCAGAAATCTGATTGTCTACTTGAAAACCGGCAGTCAACATAGCGAGAAATCGCGGGTTTGCGAGTACGCCCTCGAACAGCGAAGTGATGCGAGTGGGCATATGTTAATACGATGTAGTTATAAGACTATATGCACAAATCTGAACAGGTCAACATGATAGCGACCCAGTCAGTTAGCATGAAATCTACAACTTGACCGATCAATAAAGTGGTAGCTAAAGACAAATGGTCTCTATACAGGCCAGCTCAGCATTGAGCTAATCGAAGGCTCCATTTCTAGCTATGACCCGCCCATTTCTAGCTATGACCCGCCCATTTCTAGATCACCTCTGCCGACTTTGTACACATCTTGGAATCAAGCCTGACTTTCCAGAATGGAAATTGCAAAGTAACAACTATACATGTAACATGTAAGCTGTTGAATATTTATTACAAATTTTTACAGGGGAATGTTTATTAACCCTTTAACAATCATATCAGTCAAAAATGGCTTCTGCAGTGTTCTTGGGAAATGTCCATTTGCAGCCAAAGAAGATAATTTTTCTTAATTTACCACTGGAATGACTGGCTTGATAACCGAGCCAGTCATTCATGGTAAATTATCAAAAATAGTCTTCTCTTGCTCTGCAAATGGACATCATCTATGGGAAAATTTTAATTTTCTTGAAGAAATTTGAGGGCTAAAGGGTTACATAGTAAATTCATCGGAAACACTTCCATTTTCATGATGGATCCATTATGATTGCGATGTCAGCTAAAATGTGACATAATTGTTTATGACATCAGATACTTTGAGTGACAGACCAGATCCCTCCATTGCCATTGTATTTTAATCACCATACTCACACTGACGGACACAAGAGTAAGAAAATAAAAATAAAATTCAACTGAGTTACTAAGAGTTTATTAAAGTCAGCAATATAACGTTCATATCCAGTATGTGCAGTAAATGACTCCTGTGTATAATCAACCAGGTACCTATAGCCTCCGTCTACCCGTCACTGGCCAAGGGAGCTAACTCATACGTGAAAAGGAAATGCTAAAGGGAGCTAACTCATACGTGAAAAGGAAATGAAAAGGTGGAAAGAATGCTTTTGCAAGGAAATCAGCCACTGGTTTATTTGACTCATTTGACTGATCCAGGTAATATTAGTGGTAATATTTCAAAGACTAACTGACCTTCCACCAGTAACTTGAGCTTCCCTTAGCCGTGTTGTCGAAGAAATGAAGGCTAAACTATGCAGCTATAAATAAGTATTATACAAATGTTAGTTACACATAGCTTAGAATAGAAAACTCTGAACACACATACATATATATACATACACACTCACAGACATACCTACATATACATACAAAATGGCGCGATAAACTAACACAGGATTATAACTGGGTTGGTGTATTTAAAGCGTAGCAACTATAATCACCGATCGTGTAGAAAATTATATCTTATAAAACAAGGGTTATCAGGGATTCTGTAAAACAGCAATTTCTCTCAAACATAATATATAGTACACCTTCAAAGTATGATATGTGACTAATTGTCTAGCCACTGCAAGCCACCAGACAATAATTTACCAATGAGCCATAGTTATTGACATGCTAAATATTTTGAAAACAATTTGACTGAAAGTTGTTGGTGGCTTAGCCACCAACAACTTTCAATCAACTTGTTTTCAAAATATTTAGCATATCCAGAGATATATCCCTTGGAATATGTTGTCGTCAAACCGTTCTGCAGTCAGCCAGACATACTTTAGTTCTTTAACACACACAGTCTACAACACTGATAATGGTCAATGTGGCTAAAAGCGCAGCTTCTGCATTGACCTTTAAAAATGGTCCATTTACAAGGCAAGAGAAGAGAATTCCTTTAAGCTTCTACTTTAATGGCTAGTTTAACCCTCTAACTGACAAATCCCTGAAAATGTATATTCTTTGCAATATAGAACTCACATTGTTGAATATTTTGTAATTAATTTGACTGGAAGTCATTGTAGCCTTAGACAGCAATAGCTTCCAGTCAAATTAATTTCAAAACATTAAACAGTTTTCCTGTATGGTTGCCTTGCAAATAAAATATGTGGAATTCATTGGTGAAAGTGTTAATAACACAGCCAGTCATTATAGTTTCATCTTTAAAAATAGTCTTCTTATGGTCAGCAAGTGTACATGTACTAAGCCGAAACACCGGTCTTTACACATAACTTTTTCTGCTTTCTGAGATGCTAAATATAGACAGCGTTGACGTAAATGAATATCCCCCATCTTTTAGGTCAGCTAAACTTGCGATAGTAAGTGCAGAACACCACGAAACCTCTTACTCTTTCATTGATGAATTCCCCATATCTCATATCCAAAGCTACCATAGAAAAAAGCTGTTGGATATTTTGAAATTAATTTGACTGGAAGACATTGCTGCCGCATGCAGCAACAGCTTCCAGTCAAATTAGTCTCAAAATATTCGACAGAAATTTTATATCATAAAGAATATACTTTTTCAAGGATTTGTCAGTGAAATGGTTAATAGTATAGGAGAATAGTTTGTGACAAATTCTAAGCTGCATAAAGTGCTTTATCACGTACTCAAACATAAAACTACGATAACTTAAAACGCATGGGGTAATTAATGTATTGGGTTAGTAACAAAACAGGATACTGCTCATCAGATCAATGCAAATTAAGTGATTAAAAACATTAAATTATATAGAATTCCACAAAAATTGTGGTTTAAAAACAGTTAAATTGCACTTTTCCTATACTTTGCATCATGATAATGTAACGAGTCAATAAAACAATTTGGTCTGTTTGTCAACGGCACAGAATCATAAACCAATGGATAATTTGACTGAGTGCTTGCTGCGGGCAGTTAAATTAGTTTCAAAATTTTCAACAGAATGTTTATTAAATAGTAAATCCATCAGACATACAATTAGTACACTTGAAGGACTGTTTCAGATTCAGGATACAGTATTTTTGTCATTTATGATTGTGACATTATCCTACATGCGACGTAATTGATTAGGACATCATATACTTGATCGACAAATCAGATTCATCAATTGGTTAATGGTTCTACGACGTTAACCAACAGTTACGTCTCATTTACCAACAGGCCCAACTGGTTATTGAGGCGCAACATAACACAAAACATTCAAGAAATTAAATTTAAAATTTTCAGCTCACTAGTTTAAACAGTAATGTCTAAAACCATAACAAACGTTAAACGCCTACGAAAAATTTTAATTTTAAAGTTCATTATTAAGTTAATTGTAAATGTTTCCATCACCAAACATGATAATGACATTAGTATATGTTCTTTGGGCTAAGTAATGATTATGTTAGTGTCAGTGTTATGGACAAATATTTACAAAACGATTGAATCAGCCATACTATACACATCTATAAACAGGTTATAATAACACTACATACAGTACAGTATTCAATATTTTGAACGTAATTGGATTGGAAGACATTGCTGCCTAAGGCGGCAGCAATGTCTTCCAGTCCAATTATGTTCGAAATGTTTCCATTTCTGTTTTGGAAACATTTTAAGTTATTTCATAGTTGTACTGTAATTTTATAATTAGTTTATTTAATCCTTTAACCCTAATAGACCAGAAATGTCAAATTCTTTATGGTGCATGGCATGTGCTGTTGAATATTTTGAAACTAATTTGACTTGGAGCTGTACTTCATATTACAGCAGCAGCAGGTTCCAGACAAACTACTTTCAAAATATACAACAACAGCTTATCAGTACCGTTGCCATGTAAACACTGACATTGCATGTGTTAAAGTTTTAACTATGGCATCTAATGGACTGTTCCAGTTCTAGCTATGCCCCGTCCATCTCTAGCTAAGCTCCACTCACATCAAACTCGTGTTGGGATCAATCGATCCCTGAACGATGTGACTATCAATTTCCAGAAAACTATACTTGTAAGCTGTTGAATATTTTGAAACTAATTTGACGCGGCGCTGTTGCTGCCATTGTTTATTAAGCCTTTCACGATGAAGTCGGCAAAAACGTTTGGGAATGACCATTTGCAGATCAAGAGAAGACGTTTGAAAATTTATCACTGGAATGACTGGCTCAATAACCGAGCCAGTCATTCCAGTGGTAAATTTTCAAAAAGTCTTCTCTTGGTCTGCAAATGGACATTCAATAAGTAAATATATTAATTTTTTTATATTAGCCATTAAAGGGTTAAATAACAAAAACATACAATTCGTACGTGTCAGACTATTAAGCGCTTAAGATGGGTTATATCGAGTCATTCATGACGTCATAATTATGATGTCATCCTATAAGTCACTTAGTTGGCTGACATCATATGATCAATGGATAAACTTGAGGAGGTGAATTATCAACAAGTCTGGCTTATATGACTATATATAAAGTCTGGCTTATATGACTATATATAAAAAGTCTGGCTTATATGACTATATATGAAGAGGCACCACAAGCAGACACTAAGGACAGGTGTGTGTTCTTAATAAGTGGCTGTTATAGAATATAAAATGCATTCTGGAGCCACAAGATAGTGGCACACCTTTACGCTTGATAATGCAGGTTAGTGGGTCAGTACTAGATCAATACCGAGCCAATACACTCCAGTAATATGAATTATCAAGGAAGGAGTTGGCCTTCTAATCTAGTAATCTAATTATACTCACCATGTAATCACTCATAGCTTGGTTAGCATGTTTTTAAAATAAAAACAAAAACATTTTAGTACAATTTTTAACAGATGTAAGAAATGTCCTGTTGAATGTTTAAATAACTTAACACTCATATCAGCCAAAAACGGCTTCTGCAGCGGTCTTGGGAAATGTCCATTTGCAGACCAAGAGAAGACTATTTTTGACAATTTTCCACTGGAATGAGTGGTAAATTTTCAAAATAGTCTTCTCTTGGTATGTAAATGGAAATTTTCTTAAAATTTTCTCGAAAGAATTCAAGGGTTAAAGGGTGAAATAACTTAACATATTTCCAAAACAAAATAAAATATATTGCTGAATATTTTTAGCATAAGTTGATTGGAAGCCATTGACACATTAGGCAGCAATGGCTACCAATAAGATTAAGATCCAAATATTCAACAGTACGTTTGTTTTGGAACCATGTCATGTTATTTCTGAGCTCTACTATGTTCTCTCGTAACTATCAAGGTGAATTAAAGTTTGATTACATTCTAAGTTTAACACACGTGTCATGC
>CM067364.1:29197034-29271108 GCA_034401795.1 Chaetoderma sp. LZ-2023a
GCATGACACGTGTGTTCTCATTTGACTGATCCAGGTAATATTAGTGGTAATATTTCAAAGACTAACTGACCTTCCACCAGTAACTTGAGCTTCCCTTAGCCGTGTTGTCGAAGAAATGAAGGCTAAACTATGCAGCTATAAATAAGTATTATACAAATGTTAGTTACACATAGCTTAGAATAGAAAACTCTGAACACACATACATATATATACATACACACTCACAGACATACCTACATATACATACAAAATGGCGCGATAAACTAACACAGGATTATAACTGGGTTGGTGTATTTAAAGCGTAGCAACTATAATCACCGATCGTGTAGAAAATTATATCTTATAAAACAAGGGTTATCAGGGATTCTGTAAAACAGCAATTTCTCTCAAACATAATATATAGTACACCTTCAAAGTATGATATGTGACTAATTGTCTAGCCACTGCAAGCCACCAGACAATAATTTACCAATGAGCCATAGTTATTGACATGCTAAATATTTTGAAAACAATTTGACTGAAAGTTGTTGGTGGCTTAGCCACCAACAACTTTCAATCAACTTGTTTTCAAAATATTTAGCATATCCAGAGATATATCCCTTGGAATATGTTGTCGTCAAACCGTTCTGCAGTCAGCCAGACATACTTTAGTTCTTTAACACACACAGTCTACAACACTGATAATGGTCAATGTGGCTAAAAGCGCAGCTTCTGCATTGACCTTTAAAAATGGTCCATTTACAAGGCAAGAGAAGAGAATTCCTTTAAGCTTCTACTTTAATGGCTAGTTTAACCCTCTAACTGACAAATCCCTGAAAATGTATATTCTTTGCAATATAGAACTCACATTGTTGAATATTTTGTAATTAATTTGACTGGAAGTCATTGTAGCCTTAGACAGCAATAGCTTCCAGTCAAATTAATTTCAAAACATTAAACAGTTTTCCTGTATGGTTGCCTTGCAAATAAAATATGTGGAATTCATTGGTGAAAGTGTTAATAACACAGCCAGTCATTATAGTTTCATCTTTAAAAATAGTCTTCTTATGGTTAGCAAGTGTACATGTACTAAGCCGAAACACCGGTCTTTACACATAACTTTTTCTGCTTTCTGAGATGCTAAATATAGCCAGCGTTGACGTAAATGAATATCCGCCATCTTTTAGGTCAGCTAAACTTGCGATAGTAAGTGCAGAACACCACGAAACCTCTTACTCTTTCATTGATGAATTCCCCATATCTCATGTCCAAAGCTACCATACAAAAAAGCTGTTGGATATTTTGAAATTAATTTGAATGGAAGACACCGCAGGCAGCAACAGCTTCCAGTCAAATTAGTCTCAAAATATTCGACAGAAATTTTATATCATAAAGAATATACTTTTTCAAGGATTTGTCAGTGAAATGGTTAATAGTCTAGGAGAATAGTTTGTGACAAATTCTAAGCTGCATAAAGTGCTTTATCACGGACTAAAACATAAAACTACGATAACTTAAAACGCATGGGGTAATTAATGTATTGGGTTAGTAACAAAACAGGATACTGCTCATCAGATCAATGCAAATTAAATGATTAAAAACATTGAATTATATAGAATTCCACAAAAATTGTGGTTTAAAAACAGTTAAATTGCACTTTTGCTATACTTTGCATCATGATAATGTAGCGAGTCAATAAAACAATTTGGTCTGTTGGTCAACGGCACAGAATCATAAACCAATGGATAATTTGCTTGCTGCGGGCAGTTAAATTAGTTTCAAAATTTTCAACAGAATGTTTATTAAATAGTAAATCCATCAAAGACATACAGTTAGTACACTTGAAGGACTGTTTCAGATTCAGGATACAGTATTTTTGTCATTTATGATTGTGACATTATCCTACATGTGACGTAATTGATTAGGACATCATATACTTGATCGACAAATCAGATTCATCAATTGGTTAATGGTTCTATGCCGTTAACCAACAGTTACGTCTCATTTACCAACAGGCCAAACTGGTTATTGAGGCGCAAGATAACACAAAACATTCAAGAAATTAAATTTAAAATTTTCAGCTCACTAGTTTAAACAGTAATGTCTAAAACCATAACAAACGTTAAACGCCTACGAAAAATTTTAATTTTAAAGTTCATTATTAAGTTAATTGTAAATGTTTCCATCACCAAACATGATAATGACATTAGTATATGTTCTTTGGGCTAAGTAATGATTATGTTAGTGTCAGTGTTATGGACAAATATTTACAAAACGATTGAATCAGCCATACTATACACATCTATAAACAGGTTATAATAACACTACATACAGTACAGGTAAAAAATAACTTAACATGTTCCCAAACACAATAAAATGTACTGTTCAATATTTTGAACGTAATTGGATTGGAAGACATTGCTGCCTAAGGCGGCAGCAATGTCTTCCAGTCCAATTATGTTCGAAATGTTTCCATTTCTGTTTTGGAAACATTTTAAGTTATTTCATAGTTGTACTGTAACTTTATAATTACAGTTTATTTAATCCTTTAACCCTAATAGACCAGAAATGTCAAATTCTTTATGGTGCATGCCATGTGCTGTTGAATATTTTGAAACTAATTTGACTGGGAGCTGTACTTCATATTACAGCAGCAGCAGGTTCCAGACAAACTACTTTCAAAATATACAACAACAGCTTATCAGTACCGTTGCCTTGTAAACACTGACATTGCATGTGTTAAAGTTTTAACTATGGCATCTAATGGACTGTTCCAGTTCTAGCTATGCCCCGTCCATCTCTAGCTAAGCTCCACTCACATCAAACTCGTGTTGGGATCAATCGATCCCTGAACGATGTGACTATCAATTTCCAGAAAACTATACTTGTAAGCTGTTGAATATTTTGAAACTAATTTGATGCGGCGCTGTTGCTGCCATTGTTTATTAAGCCTTTAACGATGAAGGCGGCAAAAATGTTTGGGAATGACCATTTGCAGATCAAGAGGACGTTTGAAAATTTATCACTGGAATGACTGGCTCAATAACCGAGCCAGTTATTCCAGTGGTAAATTTTCAAAAAGTCTTCTCTTGGTCTGCAAATGGACATTCAATAAGTAAATATATTAATTTTTTTATATTAGCCATTAAAGGGTTAAATAACAAAAACATACAATTCATATGTGTCAGACTATTAAGCGCTTAAGATGGGTTATATCGAGTCATTCATGACGTCATGATTATGATGTCATCCTATAAGTCACTTAGTTGACTGACATCATATGATCAATGGATAAACTTGAGGAGGTGAATTATCAACAAGTCTGGCTTATATGACTATATATAAAAAGTCTGGCTTATACGACTATATATAAAAAGTCTGGCTTATATGACTATATATGAAGAGGCACCACAAGCAGACACTAAAGACAGGTGTGTGTTCTTAATAAGTGGCTGTTATAGAATATAAAATGCATTCTGGAGCCACAAGATAGTGGCACACCTTTACGCTTGATAATGCAGGTTAGTGGGCCAGTACTAGATCAATACCGAGCCAATACAGCCCAGTAATATGAATTATCAAGGAAGGAGTTGGCCTTCTAATCTAGTAATCTAATTATACTCACCATGTAATCACTCATAGCTTGGTTAGCATGTTTTTAAAATAAAAACAAAAACATTTTAGTACAATTTTTAACAGATGTAAGAAATGTCCTGTTGAATGTTTAAATAACTTAACACTCATATCAGCCAAAAACGGCTTCTGCAGCGGTCTTGGGAAATGTCCATTTGCAGACCAAGAGGACTATTTTTGACAATTTTCCACTGGAATGAGTGGTAAATTTTCAAAATAGTCTTCTCTTGGTCTGTAAATGGAAATTTTCTCGAAAAAATTCAAGTGTTAAAGGGTTAAATAACTTAACATATTTCCAAAACAAAATAAAATATATTGCTGAATATTTTGAACATAAGTTGATTGGAAGCCATTGCCACATTAGGCAGCAATGGCTACCAATCAGATTAAGATCCAAATATTCAACAGTACGTTTTATTTTGTTTTGGAACCATGTCATGTTATTTCTGAGCTCTACTATGTTCTCTCGTAACTATCAAGGTGAATTAAAGTTTGATTACATTCTAAGTTTTAGGATGTGACTTATGCTTATCAAAACGAATATAAACAGATCAATCACAGTAATGAGAACTATTTCAAGAAAGCGATTCACAATTTAACCATATAATACTGAAATTCGTTCAAGAAAGATTTAAATTTTCTCATAGAAAATGTCAATTTGCAGCCCAGACCAAGAGACTAGTTTTGAAAATTTACCCCTGGAATGACTGGTTCGTTATAGAGCCAGTCATTCCAGTGGTACATTTTCGAAAATAGTCTTCTCTTGGTCTGCAAATGGACATTTCTCAAGACCACTATAGAAGCCGTTTTTGGCTGATATGAGTATTAAAGAGTTAAATTTATTTAGAATGAGTTAACAAGATAGATAGTGAATGTAAATGCCTAGGCAAAAAAAATCGCCAACATCTTGAAACTAATTTGACAAGAAGCCCTTACTGCTGCATGCAGCAACGGCTTTCCGGCAAATTAATTACAATTTACTCAAAAGGTTAGTTCACACATCATAATGAATCAGTTCTGTATGGTCTGTACTCTGCAAAGCTGAACAGGATAAACACGACGACAAAGTGGCAAGTTCTCGCACCAAAACTATGTCTAAAAGCTAAGCGCAACCTATAACTAAAACTAATCTAAATTATGAAAGCTATCGTCAAACATGTCTATAGTGGACAGTGTAGAGACCATGAAAATGTAGACAATAAAGACATCGGGACACTTTCGACATCTCATCTGCGAGATAGTGTATATTTTTTAAGGATAAAAAGATGCATTTTTATGTCTGATGACCGTCCATGTTAACGGCTTTTGTGACAACAGCGCTTCCAAAGCCCTCAAAATGTTACTTATGCGTTAATGGTAAAAAAAATAATAAGTTACAATCTTATTGGTTTGGTTGGCATCTATCGAGTCCCTGCTTACAAGTCCCATTCACGCAATATCTAGACAGGTTCTATTTCAGTCTATTATTGGTAACTTCCCCAGTTTTTACACTGGTAACAATTTATACTCCTGGGTGGAGAGGCAACGAGTGAAGGGGGATTGCTTATATCTTCAGTGATTTTTGCACCTCTGCTCGTTGCCACCTGAGCTACCGCCTCCATCTAAAGAAAATCCAAATTAGTAAGCGCCATCTGCAAGATGGAAATTATTATTTGAAAATTTATCTCTGGAATGACTGGCTCGGTTACCGAGCCAGGCATTCTAGAGGTAAATTTTCAAAAATAGTCTCCTCTTATCCTGGGAATGGATATTTCTTAAGACCATTTTAGTGTCTGCTTCTGGCCGGCGTGAACATTAAAGGGTTAAGTTGACACAAGAGGGGTTAAAGACTCACCATCATCTGGCTCCAAAAGCAGGTGTCTGGTATAGACAGGTTTGACAGTATTATATCTTTTGTTTCAATGACTTGTACAATAATTTGCATAACAAATGATTGGGAAAAATTCAAACATGATATATTCATAGGCCAGGAAGATACAGTACAGCTCACAAATACGTTAACATGTTTTCAAAACAGGACAATTTTTTAACACGATGTACAAAATGTTCTGTTTAATATTTTAAACATAATTTTATTATTATTATTATGTTTAAAATATTCAACAGGAAATTTTATTTTGTCTTGGAAACATATTCATTTCTGTGATGGACAAAGAATTAAGAGTATAGTTTCGGTTCTATATAAATTTTTCTTATAATATTGGGAAAAGGGGGCAGATTCCGTTATCAATATCGACTCCCCTTCCTTGATTTGTTGTAGCCGTTTTCTGGCCACAAGAACTGGACAAGGAAGGGGAGTTGAAAAGGGAAACTATCAACTCGGTATGTAAGCATGAGACTACTAGATCCTTTTGATCAGTTAGCACATTGTGGTGGTTGAGTGGATTGCTACAACTTGGCCGAGTTTAATGTAGTACTATAGAAACCGGATGACTAAAGTTATTTCTGAGCTGTATTGTACAAAATGACGATCAGAGACATTGGTATATGAGGTAAAAGCACAACCCATTGTGTATCATCAAGTATCTTGCATCAGCACTGCTTCTCTTGTCGTAATAAATATAAAGAATTCCTCCTCTTAGAATCCAAACAACACATTCTGATTAATTAAATCATTACATAGCACCAAATTAAAATCACCACACATATGATGTAACCTGAAACAGGGGAGGGAATCCAGCTGTATTATATGACTTTCTTTTACAATACTTATACAATGCTGACAACAGTACACCCCAGACATAACTTAACATGTTACCAAAACAAAATAAAACATACTGTTGGATATTTTGAACATGATTGTGCACTAAGGCAGCAATATCTTCCAATCCAATGGACCGTTCCAATTTTAGCTATGCCCCACCCATCTCTATCTAAGCGTCACCCACATCATGCTAGTGTTGGGATCGATCGAGCCCTGAACTCCCTGACTATCTATTTCCAGAAAGTTATACAGATAAAGCAGTTGAATATTTTGAAACCGATTTGACTGGGTGCTGTTGCTGCCTATGGTAGCAACATCGCCCAGTCAAATTAGTTTCAAAATATTCAACAGCATGTGTATGAAATAGCAAAAACTTACAATTCGGACAATGTGTCAGACTATTAAGCGCTTAAGACACGCTATATCGAGTCATGATTATGACATCATCCTACACGTCACTTAGTTCATTATGACGTCATATGATCGATGGATAAACTTGGAATGGTGAATTATGTTCAAAATATTCAACAGAGCATTTCTTACTAACATTTTGTTTTCGAAACATTTTAACTTATATATGAGCGGTACTGTAGCTACATATCTCCGGTCAGTGTCATCAATTTTACCTGTACAGGCATAACTAGTGTGTAAGATGAATTAATAAACTTTAAATTATAAATTAAAAACTTTATAAAGTATACGTTTGAGACTATGACCAAGCATATTACCCATTTAACCCTTTAATGGTCAAGCCAGCCAAAAACGGCCTCCGTAGCAGTCTTGAGGAATGTCTATCTGCAGGTAAAGAGAAGAGTATTTTTTAAAATATTATGGCTGGTTCGATATTTGAGCCAGTCATTCCAGTGGTATATTTTCAAAAATTCTTTTCTCTTTACCTGCAGATGAACATTTAATAATGAAATACTTCGATTTTCTTGACCAAATTTGACCAATAAAGGGTTAATCATCACAGACTAGAAATGCCAAATTTGCTATGATGTAGGGAGAATATTTTGAAACTACTTTGACTGGGAGTTGATGCGATATAACTACTGTAATCAAATCCTGATATTGTGCTCTACGACTGCTAAACAAACGATCATTATTTATCGTTTTCAGCAAACTACTATTGCAGTGAGATTTACTGGTCTCGTGAGTTGAACTAGCTGTTTATTTCTTGTTAACAATGTGCTTGTTGGTGAGATGGATACAAAAATAAACGTAATATGTACTAAATACTGAGTTCATATCTTGCATATACGTCAAATATTAGGCAGTTAACCCTTTAATGATCAAATTTGGTCAAGAAAATCCAAATATTTGCTTATTGAATGTCCATTTGCAGGCCAAGAGAGGACTATTTTTGAAAATTAACCACAGTAATGGCTGGCTCGGTTATTGAGCCAGGCATTTCCGTGGTAAATTTTCAAAAATAGTCTTCTCTTGGTCTGCAAATGGACATTCCTCATGACCCCTGTAGATGCCTGTATATGCCTGCTTGACCATTAAAGGGTAAACACATAATGGAATACATATAGTTATAGTGTTTATAGTCAGATACTACCAGCCAATAGTCAAATTGAATTTACTACACAGAGCAATGGAGCTGATTCTAGAGGTGGCCAATACAGCAGCTTTGAGTTCACGAGCGCAAGTATTTTCCGTTCGCCGTACATTTTGCTCGGTCATGTCGAGCACTCGGTAAATGAACCAGCACAATCTACCGGTATATACACTCTCTGTAAAAGCTCTGCAAACAAACAACCAAGATCAAAAGAAACTTTTCAAAAGTACCATACACATGTGTCCATTACCTCCCTTGGGTAACCTTCAATCAACCTCTAAAACGACTTGAAACTACACATGTTTAAAACTCAATTCATACGTCAATTTGAAAAGAAATGAAATATGTTCAAAAAGCTACTCGATAGCACTTCACCCGAGGACATCTATGGAACTTATCTCACAAATGTCAACATTAAATACTTATAAAAATGACCAGCAATCACACATAGGTTATGTATGGCATAGAAGAGTGCCTTTGCAAATATTTTTTACGGTGAGAAATTTTTTAAAAACGAACAAGCTTTTATTGGTGGAACCCGTTGGTTGCCGATTTAATCGATCATATAGCAGTTACCATAGAAACCTGCTATGCAAGGTAACCATTTCAGATGAAGAATCATTTAAAAGATAAGCACCTGTATAAGGCATCGCATTAATGGGGATGATTGGTCAACAAACGCAAACATTTAGACTAATGACTATTCATTTGCAAGCCAACCGACCATTTTTCAAAATATACCACTGGAAAGAGAGGCTCGAGCCAGTCATTTGGAATGAGTAACTCGAACCAGTCATATATTTTCCAAAACAGTCTTGTCTTGCCTTTGAATATATTTCACAAAACCACAACGCAAGACATTCTTGGATGGCTTGGCCGTCAGATAGTGTAACATTATATAATGACTATTTTTGAAAATTTGCCACTGGAATGACTGGCTCGATAATCGAGCCCATCATTCCAGTAGCAAATTTAAAAAAAAAGGTCTTGTTGGCCTGCAAATGGACATTTAATAAACAAATAATTTGATATTGTTGACCAAATTTAGTCATTACAGGGGTAACAGTCACGTGACGAAGAGTCAAAATGGTCACTACAGACAGTGGCTCACTTAAACCTTTAACACTTCAATTTGTTCAAAAGAATTTAAATTTTCTAATACAAAATGTCCATTTGCAGACCAAGAGAAGAGTATTTTTGAAAATTTACCACTGGAATGACTGGCTCGGTTATCGAGCCAGTCATTCCAGTGGTAAATTTTCAAAAATACTCTTCTCTTGATCTGCAAATGGACATTTCTCAAGACCATTGCAGAAGCCATTTTTGGCCGATATTAGTGTTAACGGGTTAACACAGGGTAATTGATAAAGAAAATACTTGAGAACAGGCAGTCCTTCGACTATCCCTCTCAAAGAAGCACCGTTGTTTAACCCCGTCAAGCCGGCCAGAACCTGGCTTTGCACAGCTCTTGGGAAATGTTCATTTGTAGGCCAAGGCGAGCCTATTTTTGAAATTTTACCACTGGAATGACTTACTCGATAACGGAGCCAGCCATTCCAGTTGTAAATTTTCAAAAAAATATTCTCTAGTCTCAGCCTGCAAATAGGCATTCACTAAGCAAAAATTTCATGACAAATTTTGACCACTAAAGTGTTTATATTAAACATATAAATACAATTCTGCATCTGATATAAATTACTATAACATAAAATATCGACAATTATTTAAAATATGATACAAAAATAACAAACATTACGAAATCGGACTCCAGCATAATTTAAATTTAAGTTAAATTTTTAACTTTTCCATGAAATAAAAATAAATCAACTATCCAGAGGCAAATAGATAGATAAGTAACTCAATTTTTCTTTTCTTCGAATATCTTTAAAAAGCGGGCACGATTGGAATTGTTTACATAAGAGGCAATGCAAGTTTTAGGTGACATATCTTCTAATAAAATTTATAAAAGACTTGCCAATAATCAAATAGGTACATATTTTAATAAATACTAATTTAAATTGACCATATATATATAATGCTACAATTTGACCATTTATTTTCTTCACGTCTCGTCATGTCATAGGTATTAATCATGCTAAATACATCCCAATTAAGTTCAAATAAGCAACAGGCAACTCACGTGTATTACACAATATCCTTAATTGTCGTCGGACAAAACCAGACTCTACAGTCGTCTTGAGAAATATTGTCGGCCAAGAACTATTCTTTTTAACCGCCTGACTGCTGAGATTTTGCAGACAATATATTCCAAGGGTTATATCTTTGGACTGGCTAAATATTTTGAAAACAATTTGACTGAAAGTTGTTGGTGTCTAAGCCACCAACAACTTTCAGGCAAATTGTTTTCAAAATAATCAAGAAGTCAAGCGTTTTTACTCATTGAAATTATCATCTGGTGGCTTGCAGAGTAAGACAGTTGATTTCCCAGTGGAATGACTGCCTCGATAATCGAGTCCGCCATTCCAGTTGAAAATATTCAAAAATAGTGTTCTCTTGGTCTGCAATCGGCCAACCAATAAGGAAATGCTTTGATTTGCCTGGCCAGTCTTGACCATTAACTGACGAATCTAAAGTTTTTGCTTATTGAGCGTCCATTTGCAGGCTAAGACTAAATTTTTGGAAAATTTACCACTGGAATGACCAGGTCGGTTATCGAACCAGGTACTCCAGTGATAAATTTTCAAAAATAGTCCTCGATTGGCCTGCAAATTGACATTCTTCAAGAGCACCGCAGAAGCACGTTTTCGTTGGCTAGACATGTAAAGTGTTAATGACTCAATAAAATAGCTAATCGTAGATTTATGAGTATTAAAAAATTGTTTCACAATTCTTTTCATTTCCCAGTCAATTTCCACATAAACCTGCTTACCCCTTTCACTGATGAATTCCCATGTCTCATTTTCAAGGCAACTTTATAGAAAAACTGTTGCCGAATTCCACGAAAAGTATTTTCTTTAAAACTAATTCTGTTGAATATTCTGTAATTAATTTGACTGAAAAGCTGTTAATGCCTAAGCCAGCGACGGCTTCGCGTCAAACTAATTTCAAAATACAGTTATCCCGTTTGGTTGCCTTGAAAATGAGATATGATGAATTCATCAGTGACAGGGTTAATGTGCTAAGCAGAAAGCAGTAATTAATTTAATTGACTTAAAATTATTGCAAAAATAACATTATTAATAATAATAATAACAACAAAACTAACTACCTACTCATTTCACAATGGTTAAAAATAATATTGAAAGAAGCATTACGATTAAATTACAACCAGATAAAATTATTAAATTTAATTATGTTTATTATAATATAATTAATTCTATATATCAAACTTTCTTTATATCTACATAACGACGCAACTATCTGATAAACAATGAACTCCTAATGGAAGATCTAATGAGCTTATGTTCAGGTTTTAACTCCATGATCAAGAACATTTTGATTTTTGTCCGGCGATTTGTTCATCTGCAGAACAAGAGAAGAGTATTTTTGAAAATTTACCCCTGGAATTACTGCCTCTGATAATTTGTTAATTCTCAAAAATACTCTTCTCTTGTTCTGTAAATGAAGATAGAACAGCTTAACCATTCAGTGGTCAAGACGGCCAAAACCAGCCTCTACAGTCATCTTGCCCATTGTCCATTTGCAGGTCATGATAAGACAATCTTTGAAAATTTAACATTTGGTAATGACTGGCTTGATAAGCGAGCCAGTCATTATAATGGCAAATTTACCAAAATAATCTTCTCTTGGCTTACAAATGGACATTCAGTAACTAAGAATGTAGGTTTTTATAAAATTAGCCAATCTTGACCGTTAAAAGCGAAGCTGTTAAAAAAAGTCTAAGGTGTTTATTGCTGTATTCATTAACTATCTGATAGCTGTAAGCCACCAGACAATTTCAAATGGGCAATAACTCTGGGCCTGATGAATATTTTGGAAACAGTTTGACTGAAAATTGTTGGTGGCTTAACCACCAACTTTCAGTCAAATTGTTTTCAAAATATTCAGCAGGTTCAGAGCTACACCCCATGGAAAATATAATCTGCCGAAACTAACATCAAAATATCGGTATCCCTGGTATCGCGGGCAGCTGCTAAACCTAGCTCTCAAACGCCAAATTCAACAAACAGTCAGTGTAGCCCCTATACACAGCAATTTTATTCTAATTATGTTTTGCGCTCATGACAGCACAAACGCGGCATAAGAAATAACTCTGATTATTAACAAGACCATGAGATAAATTGCCTAAACTACTATTAAAACTATTTAAAAACATGAATGATTACGCCATGCAAAAATGGCTTCAACATTAGTCTCGAGAAATGTACAATTACAGGCCAGGTCATTTTGTAAACTTCCCCACTGCACTGCTGGCTCAATAAGATAGCCAGTTGGCAAAATTTCAAATATAGTGAAAATCTCTTCACTTGCAAGTTGACATTTACAAAATAACAATATTTTTTATCAATCCTCACTAAAACATGACCATTATTTTCTTAATAACTTTTTTGGTGCTTACAAATTAATTTTGAAAGCAGAAAATCCCTGTTAGAAAGTAACAGTTTTTATAAAAACTTTCTTCACAATTAACATCAACATCGGCACAGTCTCCTTTGCACGCATAGAGAAGACTATTTTGAAATTTTATCATTGGAATGACTGGACCTGTCAAAGTTCCAGGAATTCCAATGCCGGCTTGACCATTAAAGTGCAATAATGAGAAAATCAAACACTATATGACAATATGTTCTTCCATTAGGAATTAGTTTATTGCCTGTCTGACTGCTGTAAGCCAGCAGACAATAATTTCAATTGACAATAACTCTGAAAACAATTTGACTGAAAGTTGCTGGTGGCTGTTGTTTTCAAAATATCCAGCAGATCCAGAGTTATATCCCATGGAAAATGTAGTCTGCAGAAATTCAGCGGGCAGACAAACAAAGTTACGCATAGTACTATCTACACATGTAATGAACGAACGGCTACTAGACCAAATCATGGTTATAATAAATAGTTCTTTTGTCTCTGACTGACCACGCTGGCTAACACCTTCTTGGGAAACAATGTCCTTTCAATGCCAGAAGAAAATAAATGCACATGTACTTCTGAAGAGTGACCATTTCTTTGTCCATTTTGATAAGTATCTCAGTATCTGAGTCAGCCTTATCAGTGGTCAGTTTTCAGATATATTATTTTCTCAGCCTACAAGGTAACATGATCTGTGAGGATGAATTACCTCCCTTGTTAGACACATTAATGGTGTAAAGTGGATAAAAAAAAAAAAAAAGAATCTGCAATTATTGTTTTAAAATTTCTATTTGCAGACGGGGAGAATATTTTAGGAGACTTAACAGTGAAATGATGAATGGTAAGCTTTCTAAAATATTCTCTTGGTCTACAAATCGACACTTTATAAGAAAAATTCAAAATTCTTGACTAATTTGACTGCAATAAGCATCATCAATAGCGAGACGGCAAATCTTGTTTTCTGGGGTTTTTTTTTAACAATAGGCCTGCCGTTATACACTCAAACACAATATTGTTTGTGCTAGTATTAATAAATATAAAGCAGTATTTATCAATATTTTCAGTATTTTGATAATAACAAAGATTATTCAAGCCCTAGTTCTGCGTTTGAGCACAGTGGTTATAGTCAACATCAGTCAGACAGAGGGTGGCGCAGATTTGTCACTCAAATAACACATTAAACCACCTAGACGATTTTACTTCAAAGGCGTGATGTTTAAATTCTAAAAACAATACTACAAAACTGCTTTTATTCAGATTAACCCTTTAATGGTCGAGCCGGTCAAAACCGTACTCTGATGTGGTCTTCAGGAATGTCCATTAAAAGGCCATGAGAAACTATTAAAAAGATTTTATTACTCAAATGGCTGGCTCGATAACTGAGTTAGTCATTCAAGCGGTAAACTATCAAAAATAATCTCTTGGTCAGCTAATAGACATACCTTATGTGAACTTTCTTGACCATATTTGACTATTAAAAGGCTAACATAATTCACTAACTCACACGTAGCCCAAACACTACACACACCATTGAAATTGCGACTAAGATCTGGTGATTTCATTATTAAGTCTTAAAATCGGTCTCAGAATCTCGATTTCAAACAGATACCAAGCGTTTGATATTCTGGACCTAATTCGACAGCAACAGTTACCGGTAAAATTAGTTTCAAAATATCCAACAGACTATTCTGTCTGTGATATATAATTTGTAATTATTGGCTTATAAGGGTGATAGGGTGTAATATGTTTATATCAATTTTCAGCACTAGTTTCAGTGAATACACAAAGTGCAGCACTGTCAGCCTCTACAGTGTGGCGGGAGTCAAGTGTTTTAACTGTCTGACTGTTACTAGCCACCTGACAATAATTCCAATGGGCAATAACTCTGGACATGCTGAATATTTTGAAAACAACTTTCAGTCAAATTGTTTTCAAAATATTCAGCATACCAAGAACTAAACCCCATGGAAAACGTAGTCTGTAGTTAACCACTGTGGTCAAGTCGTCCTTTATGATCATATAATCACATGATATTTAATAACAATGATTAATTCAGCATAACTATCTAACTACGCTCAACATAATTCGCGGGGAGCATCCCGTACTGTCCCGTCCTCTGAACGCGCCCTTCCATCCATCCGGCATCAATTGGCGTAACATCAATGATAACATCGCCCTCCTTGAATGACACCTCGTCTGTGTCCGCCGCACTGTAGTCGTACATGGCACGGTAACAAGGTTGCTGATAAAGAATTGAAGACAGGTGTAGTAATATAGCTATAAACATGTGCAGTACAGCTAAGAAATAAGTTAACATGTTTCCACAGCAAAAACAGAAATATGACAGCTAGCACAATTTTGAACACTATGTAATAAATGTTCTGTCGAATATTTAGAACATAATTGATTTGGAAGACATTCATTAGGTATCAATCCAATTATTCTTCCATTCCAATTATGTTCACAATATTCAACAGTACATTTTATTGACATGTTAATTTATTTACTTTCTCGCCTATACTGGAAATCAAAATAACATTCCTCATTTGCTGTGAACTGAATATTACAAATGTACCAACAAGGATGACAATCAAAGATTGTTGACCTATGGCCTCCACATTCCACATTATCAGTCACGTGACTCGTGTCAGTCTTATATTGGCCTATTTACAAAAATTGTGTCACAATGACCTTGACCTCTGACCTTTTGACCCAAAATCAATAGGGTTATAATAAATAACGTAACATCAAGGACATCCTCACCCAAAGATTGGTACTGACCACTTCAATAATAACGTTATTAATTGGGTCATCATGACCATGACTGTTGACCCCAAAATCGATAGGGTTATACAGAACACTAAGGACAACCTCCAACCAACATATGGATGGACAGATGGACAAAGCAAATGCTATATATACCCCATATATCCATATGGGGGGGGGGGGGCGAGATGGGGTGATAACTATCTGTGTATTGACCATTATTTCTTGAATGGTCAAGGGAAACTAAGAATTTGCTTGGTCAATGCTTATTTGCAGGCCAAGAAAACATTGTGTTTTACAATTTACCACTGGAATGACTGACTCGATAATCGAACCAGTCATTCCAGTAGTAAATTTTCAAAAAGTCTTCCCTTGGCCTCCATAGGGACATTGAAAGAGCAAATATTTTGATATTCTTGACCAAATTGAGCCACTAAAGGCTTAATAAATGTGTGATTATCCTACTGTGCAATATAAGGTACAGGTGTGTAGTAAATTATACTCCTATTCTTACCTTCGGAGGTGGTGGATATACAGGCTCTGCAAAGCAAAAGTATGAACAAATTAATATGATTATGAACACAAATATATGCTTTCAAACAGGATAAAGAAACACATATATACATAGTGAGATATTCCTTACTTGGGGAGAGTATCAGTTGCCTCGTCATTCATTCTCATGACACAATCTGGCAACGTCGCATATATATATAATCATGTGCTGCTAACAAAGCTTAAAATACCAGAACAGGATGACGGTTACATGATAGAACGATTCATCTGAGGCTATCAGAGTCTCTAGCTATGCCAAGGTTCAAGCTATTACACTTTTAAAGTAAAGAACTAATCGTAAAATCAGTTGCTTTCCTGTTGGGCCAAAAGTCACTGATCTGGTTTAACAATTCATGACAACGATATAGATATTATGAAATTAATTCATGGCTGAATCGCATCGCGCTACAGTGAACAAATTGATGAATTTCAGGCATTGTTTAATTTGCACGAAGTGCTAGTCTGCAAAAAGAAATCTGCACAATTTGAAAAATAATAACATCTATTTTTAATGTAATGCACAAATAGTACAAGTCTGTCTGTTGTCTGTCTGCCTGCCAGTCCGTCTGTCCATCCATCCATCCGTCTGTCTGCCTGCCAGTCCGTCTGTCCATCCATCCATCCGTCTGTCTGTCCGTCAAATTCTTTACATTTTGAGAACACTGCCTATGTCACACTCTATAGTGTGCCCAATATTTGGTTAACTCTTTACTGGTCAAATTTGGTCAAGAAAATCGAAAGATTTCCTTATTGAATGTTCATGCTGCAGATAGAGAATATTTTTGAAAATTTACCACTGGAATGACTGGATCGATTATCGAGCCAGCCATGCAAGTGGTACATTTTCCAAAAAAAAATTCTCTACCTGCAGATAGACATTCCTCAAGACTACTATACAGGCAGTTTTTGGCCGGCTTGACCATTAAATGGTTGATCTGTTACTTGATTAACCTCTTCATCTCCACAGATATGATGCAATATTTTCTGGATGATGCAAGAAATAATTATTTCATAGGTTAGAGTACAGCTCATAAATAACCATAATGTTTCCAAAACAAAATAAATTTTGTCTAAGACAGCAATGGCTTCCAATCAAATTAAGTCCCAAATATTCAAAACAACATTTCTTACATCATGTTAAAAATCGTTCTAATTAACATATTTCTGTTTTCGTTTTGGAAATATTCTAATATTTTTATGAGTTGTAATGTACTTTTGAGAATAATTTTACTAGACAGCACCGCTCCCATTCAAACTACCTTCAGTGGCGAAAGGCTTAATAACATAATCACATGATAAAGGTCATAGGGTAATATCCACGCAGATAAACACTGTGACCTTGACCCCTCAAATGACCAAATAGCCCTTTGTTCTCATTTTTATACCAATATTGACTGTTAACACACAGGCGAGACAATTATGTTCTACATTACCGATCTGAAACTGAAGAGCATAATTACCTCCCTTACATTAAGCAATATGGTAGTTTAATTAAGGCCTTAGGATTGCTTTAGAGCTGTACGCAGCAAGACATTTTCTGATTGGTACAAATGACAGTTTTTGCGATATAGAGTACAGTTCCTAAATTAGTTAA
This sequence comes from Chaetoderma sp. LZ-2023a, assembly GCA_034401795.1. NCBI lineage: Eukaryota > Metazoa > Mollusca > Caudofoveata > Chaetodermatida > Chaetodermatidae > Chaetoderma > Chaetoderma sp. LZ-2023a. Next base: position 29,214,375 of record CM067364.1, read on the forward strand.
AATGTTTTCCAAAACAAAAACAGAAACATGTTAGTTGGTACAATTTTGAACACGACGTATGAAATGTACTGTTGAATATTTTGAACATAATTGGATTGGAAGACATTGCTGCCTTAGGCAGTAATGTCTTCCAATCCAATTATATTCAAAATATTCAACAGCACATTTTATTTTGTTCTGGAAACATTTTAAGTTATTTATGATCTGTACTGTATGACCCTAACATTGTCAGCAATGCCATTTTCAAAAAGGCTAATTTGTAGCCTAGACACGTTTTATAATTAGTAATTAATAGAAAATTACATGCAGGCATGGTATACAGTTATGAGAAATATACTTGGACCGGTGTACTGATAAATTAACATATTAACGGTCCACTTGGCCAAAACAGGCCTCAGCTGTGGTTCTAAGGAATGACCATTTACGTGTCAAGAGAAAAATATCTTTTGAAAATTTACCACTAGAATGACTGCCTTGGTAAACGAGCAAGTCATTCCAGTCGTACATTTTCAGTTTTTTCATGACTGGCACAGATCTCTAAAGCTGTTGTTGTGATTCAATCTCGCTAACACTTCACAGTTCACACAGATATTCTAGGGCTAAGCACTGACATTGTAACTGAGCCGGATTTTCGATTCACCACCCAGGTAGCGATTATAATGGCACCCCTCCTCCGATATTGAAGAATGGATCCTGATAAAAATTGAGGGGTGTTCTCAGGGGGTAACTCTCAACATCATTATGAAGCCCAATTTTCAATACAGCACCCTGGTGAGTTTATAACGGCAATCTCCGCCTTTCCAACCCCCCAACCGCCGCCCCCCCCCCCCCCCCCCCCCCCCCCCCCCCCCCCCCCCCCAACCCACAACACACCCCATCCCCAAACCAAACCTCTCCACCTGCCCCGCAACTCCTTTACATATAATTTCCTCTTCTCCATTATTGATGAGTGGGTAACATACAACATCAATACTGAGCTCAATGGACCTTTCCATTTTTAGCTATGCCTCGCCCATCACTAGCTAAGCTCCACCCCCACTGCGTCGTGTAGGGATTGATCGATCCCCGAATGCCCTAGATATCAATTTCCTGAAAACTATACAGGGAAGCTGTTGAATATTTTGTAACTAATTTGACTGGGTGCTGTTGCTGCCTATGGCACCCAGTCAAATTAGTTTCAAAATATTCAACAGAATATTTATTAAATAGTAAAAGCAAACAATTTGTAAAACAACGCAGACCGTCTTCAAATATGCGTTCGTGACGTACTTATCAACGTCATTCATTATGATGTCATTCTACACATCATGCAGTTCATTATGACATCATATGATGGGTGGGTACTCTGGAAAGGTGAATTCTTTATTCAACCACAGGCATATTTTAGGGCACCACCCTTAGTTATTCATTCCCTAGCATAGTTAGAAGGGCAACAAATTCACACCGTAACTTTTTAAGACTAATTTGTTCAAGGAAATTTCAATTTTCTCCTGGAAAATGCCCATTTGCAGACCAAAAAGACTATTTTTGAAAATTTACCACTGGAATGAGTGGTTCGGTTATTGACCCAGTGATTCCAGTGATAAACTTGAAAACATAGTCTTCTCTCGTTCTGCAAATGGACATCTCTCAAGGTCACATTTCCAGTGGTAAATTTTCAGTCTTCTCTTGTTCTGCAAATAGACATTTCTGAAGACTACTGCAGAAGCCGTTTTTGGCTGATATGAGTGTTAAGGGGTTAAACTATACAAGTTGCGGAACATTCCAAATCTTAGCTCGTATGAGATTTTTTGTTACCAATCTTGACGAGTAACCCTTTCACCGATGAACTAACGCCCCCCCCCCTCCCCCCCATATGTCATTTTCAAACCCAACCACACAGAAGAACTGTTATATATTTTGAAATTAATGTGACGGGAAGACGTAAAGAGCAATGTCTTCCAGTCAAATTCATTACAAAATATTCAACGGAATAAGTTTGGCATCGTAACGAATTAATTTTTTCAGGTATACGTCAGTTAAGGGATTAGAGAACATATGTAACCAACAAATAACCGCCACCCACACCAAGCACCACCCACACCAAGCACCACCGACACCAAGCACCACCCACACCAATCTGACATTATCAACATCCGCATGGACACACACACAGGGATGGAGTGATGTACAGAGAGTTAAACCTCAAATTTGTTCAAGGAAGTTTCAAGTTTCCCCATATAAAATATCAATTTGTAGATCATGAGACTATTTTTTCAAATTTACCACTGGAATGACTGGTTCGGTTATTGACCCAGTGATCCCAGTGATAAACTTGAAAACATAGTCTTCTCTCGTTCTGCAAATGGACATCTCTCAAGGTCACTACAGAGGCCGTTTTTTGCCGATGTGAGGGTTAAAGAAGGGTTAACAGTGTTCATTTATCGAGAAAGAGGAGAGGACAAAACATAAGAGGTATCCAAAAATAGGTTAACAGTGTACCACTAACATAGAGCTATGAAATACAATGTAGGAGTCCAGTTTTAGTTCTACGCCGCCCATCTCTAGCTAAGCTCCACCCACACTTCACCCGTGCTGAGACCGATCGATCCTGAACTCCCTATCAATTTCCTGAAAACTACAGGTAAGCTGTTGAATATTTTGAAACTAATTTGACTGGGTGTTGTTGCTGCCTATGCCTATGGCAGCAACAGCACCGAATCAAATTATTTTCAAAATATTCAACATCATGGTTAGTAAATATCAACGGCAATGTACAATGTACAACAATGCTTAGTACATCATCAATTAAGCGTTCGTGACAGAACTTAGCTATGTCATTCATGACTTAATTGATTATGATGTCATCCTACATATCACATAGTTGATTATGATGTCATATGATTGATTGACTGAGAAACTGTAATCCTATATTTCAAAGACAGAACAGAGAGACTCGAGTTGACTTCTCATTGGAAGACAATTCTAAGGAAATAACAGGGAAAAACTCTCAGTTACACACATACAAATTAAGATATTGTTCCCTAGATTACCACCCTGTGATGACATCATAATAATTCAAGGTTAGCAAAGATGAATGACTGAGTGATTGACAGGCAAAATATTTAAACCCTGTACAAAAATCATTTTGCCTTTGCCATAGCCTGTAATAACCAGATGAGTGTTCAACTGTCTAAACTCAGAGTTAGCAAAAAAATGGTAAATGTAAGGACTGAAGTAGTCTAGAGCCAATACTTATACAGGGACATCACACCTCCTCCCCCACCCACCGCTCCCCCTCCCCTCACAGACACCACCCCTCTATGACTGCAACATATGTACTTAATCCAGTTTTAGTGGGAAAATATACTAAAACAATCAAATCAATAACCAGGCTGTATTAATTAAACCCTTTCATGGTCTGAATTCGATCAAGAAAATAAAATATCTATTTCAATGTCTACTTCCAGGCTAAGAAGACACTTAAACAAAAAATTCACAACTAGAATGCCTGACTCGGCTATCAAGCCAGTCATTCTAGTGGTAACATCTCTAAAATAGTCTTCTCTTGTCCGGAAAATGGGCATTGATGAGAGCACAGTAGATAGAGGCAATTTTTGGCTGGCTTGACCAGTAAAGGGTTAACTATACAGCCATACATATAATACTGATACTATAAACTGTAAAACAACACGTATGAAAGTGTGTTAGCTAGCCTAGAGGTAGTAGAGTCTAACAACAAACTTCACACACCAAATTAACCCTCCAATTTATTCAAGAAAATTTAAATTTTCTCATGGAAACTGTCCATTTGCAGACCAAGAGAAGACTATTTTTTGAAAATTTACCGCTGGAATGACTGGCTCGGTTATCGAGTCAGTCATTCAAGTGGTAAATTTTCAAAAATAGTCTTCTCTTGGTCTGCAAATGGACATTTCTCAAGACTACTGCATTAGTCGATTTTGGCTGATATGAGTGTTAAAGGGTTAAAACATATTAAACAAGAGCAATCAGAGACTGTAGACCCTCGCACTCCCGTTTTTGTCACACTGAAAAGTTTTCCGGTATTCCAAAGGTTTCTGGATTTTTTTACTTTGTGGATTTTTCCACATCACGCCCTCAGCTGTGAAATCCTAGTGTACGGTTACACACTATCCTGTGTTAAAATTTGAGCCAAATCGGACCAGTAGATTTCGAGACATTAACAGATCCAGAATTGATCCGATCTGGATCCAGGTTCTTATATCCAGATCATAGACAAAGTCTGGAACTCCTATTGCGTGGCAAGGTCCTTTATTGTGCTAAAATTTGATGCAAATCAAATAAGTTTTTACGCTACCGCTCCAGACAGACAAACAGACAGACAGAGACAGATAGACCCAATTGCAATACCCTCTTCCCCTTACCAGGCGAGGGTAACTATTACATGTTTAGTATATAGTCAAACATTGATATAAATAACATGTATGTTTTTGGCCCAGAAGATTGTGGTTCACCAAGGCAGATGGTTCATTAAGGCAGGTGGTCACAAGCAGGTGGCTATTACGACCACTTGTCTTGGAGAACCACAAGACTGTGACACCAAGAGATATCTTCTCAAGTAGCAACACGATTATATTTGACCACATTTAGGTGGCCCATAGTTGGTATTTTTCAGTTAGGCCTGTCTGTACATCTAGATGCAAACACTAACAAATACACAACTTCTACAGTTTGTACACGGTCGAGAAGACGCATGCAAACTTACTCTTTTTCGCAACACCTGAAGAGGAAAGAACAGTGAAGGAAAAATAAGTTTTAAATAACCTAATTTAGAAATGATCTTATTAAATTACAACTCGTAGACCAATTTTATTTAAACTAAGTTACAGTCTCAATATATTGTCTATGTAGATTACATTTACCGACTCAACCCTTGCCTACAACCTCTAACACTCATGCAGTGCCTTTATAAATGATCATGTGCTGAACAAGACACCTATTTTTGAAAATTTACCGCTGGCATGACTGTCCCGGTAACCGGTGATAAATTAAAAAAAATAATCTCTTGGTATGCAAATGGACATGTTAAAAGAATTGAAATTTTCTTGACTCCATGTTCAAAATTGTACTAATGTTTTGACTTAGAAACATGTTAACTTATTTAACCCTTTAACACTCATATCAGCCAAAAACGCCTTCTGCAGTAGTCTTGAAAGATGTCCATTTGCAGATCAAGCGAAGACTATTTTTGAAAATTTATCACTGGAATGACTGGCTCGATAATCGAGCCAGTCATTCCAGTGGTAAAATTTCAAAAATAGTCTTCTCTTGGTCTGTAAATGAACATATTTTAGTAGAAATTAATATTCTTTAAAATAAATTTCGGGGTTAAAGGGTTACAAGATATACTGTAATTTGTATGCCTTTGAGGGTTGGGCATATGAATGATTGTGTTGATCATCATTTCACCTGTATAAATATTCCAACCCTCCAAACCCCAACCAACACCCCGTCAACCAATCAAATATACTGCTGTCACTTAAACTTCTCCCAAGTTAATAAATTAAGGTACATCGTTTGTATAAATCTAATCTCCACCTTTAATACTATACATGTACCCAAAGATAATTCCTGTTCACAAGAATTACATTTTTGTTCATTTTCGACTCACATTTGTTGATCTTGGATAAACTTTTGGCACCGTCATCGAGCGGACAGCGAGGAAAATCTATAGGCTGGCGGTCTAAGGGATGCCGAGACCCACAAAAGATTTAGGCTACCCAATTAGTAGGTGACATTTTAGGTTTTAAGTCTTTTGGGCAAATATTTTTATTCCATATAAGTTTGACAGAATGCATGTCATTATTAGATTCTATTACATGTATATCGTAATAATTTTACAAAACACAATCATTTGGGCACCCACAACCCCTGTCCCCAAACCATCTGGACGGGTTCATAATCAGCCTAGATCACCCTGCTGCATATTACCAATTACCACTTCACCAGACTAATAATTATTCCATTGTTCAGTGTTGTTTATGACGATATCAGGCGTTCGTTCTTAACTGTCTGACCGCTACAGGCCACCAGACATTAATTTCAATGAGCAATAAGCAGGCAGACAGTTGAAATCAATACTGCTAAAATGTTGCAGGCTCTTATGTCCACAGACTGCAGCAGCCTTCAATAACATAATTTTCAAAATAGACATTAGTACAGTATTTAATCCAACACTGAATCAACAGACGCCAAAGCCCAACAGACATTACAGATACATTGTATATATTTATTCATTTGACCAACAAATTGACACATTGATTGACCGGCATATTACCTTATAAAAGCCATGAGATTCACACACAGTAGAACACAGCCATAACATACTGTATCTAGATTACATATTTTTCATTTTAGCTTTGTCAATATCCCTTTAATGGTCAAGAAAATCTAGATGTTTCCGTATCCCTAGTAACTGGCCATTTGCGGGCCAAGAGAAAACTATTGTTGAAAATTGACCACTGGAATAACTGACTCGTGACTGAGTCAGTCATTTCAGTGGTAAATTTTCAATCTTTTCTCGGGCTAAAAAAGGACATTATTCAAGACACCAACTTCACAATTAAACTGTTAACCCTTTCATGCCAAAACGGGCAAAAACCTGCCTCTGCCGTGGCTTTGAATAATGTCTATTTGCATGCCAAGAGTTTATTTTTGTGAATTTACCACTGGAATGACTGACTCGATAATCGAGCCAGCCATTTCAGTTGTGAATTTTCAAAAAATAGTCTTCTCTTGGCATACAAATGGACATTCAATTAGCAAATATTGTTATTTTTTGGTCAAATTTTGTCATTAAAGGGTTAAATTATTTGTCATTTTATCATAATTTGCACATATTTAATAATTTACATATATATCTAGCAGACAATAACAGTATGTACATAAAGCATCACAGATATAATACAAGAGGCCTGTGAAGCTCACCTAGACCTTTAGTAATTGAACCATTTGTATTTAAAATAGACATGATGGATAATTGTAGAGAAATCAAAGATACATGTAGTCAACAAAAAAACTGACCAATTACAATTCTTGATAGAAGCTTAGTGCCATAGGGTTATTCCACCCAAGTTTCATTGAAATCAGGCCATTAATTAAGGAATATCATTTTAAATGGTTGTGGACATTTTTCAACAAATTCAAGATGGCTCCCCCCACCCCCCACCACCCCCACCCCCAAAATTGATCTAACAAAATTCTGAATAGACGTTCTAGAGCCTACTACAATAACATCCTTCCAGTCAAATTTGGATAAAATCCACCAAACGGTTAGAGATGTGTTTTGATTTTGTAAATTTGTCAAAAATCCAAGATTCTCACACAACAAGTTGACCAATTAAAATCCCATACAAGTTCTGAACCTTTGCCACATAGGGTCCTTCCAGTCAAATTAGGTTGAAATCCGCCAAGCGGTTAATGACAGTAGCCTTTATAAGCAAAAGCTGACGACGGGATGACGGATGCAGATGGCTGGACGGTCGCCATGGCATAATCTCACTTGGCCATTCTGGCCAGGTGAGCTAATAATTGTCATTTTAAAGCAGCACAAGCTGACATTTCCACAGTAGCACAATGTGTCAAGACTATTTGGTATAAATATTATCATGCAGTTTTAATGAATAAAACACACTGTCTTTAATGACAAGTTGCTATTATTAAGCAGATAATTAGTATTATTGATATTAATATCAAATACACATATGGATTAGCAAAGCTCACGCACGCATGCACACACTCACATACTTAAACGACAGCAAAATGACCGACCACACCTCAGCTTGTACAAAGGCTATGACAATTTAATTTGAATTTATGATTTGGGAACTATATGCTATTGGTATACAGCAAAACATATCTTAAGACAACCTCACATAGTGCGATTTCTTCCGCAATTTTCTGTGATACAAAACAAAATTCTGTGCAGGAAATGTGTACATTCGTGGAAAATCTTATTGAAGAAAATAGCAGAGACGATTCCTTCACACACGCTATGATTTTTTGCCATGTTTCAACAAAAAGACATTTTGAACATGCTTATGTGCAAAGCTGACGAATCCCTGTGATTGTCCATGATTTGCTCACATATTGCATGGGCAGCCTGTGGTATGGCAAGATATATCAAGAGATTTGAGAATTTTTGAAAAATTTTAACATGCCCAAAACATGACGATATCACAAGAAAAATTACCATATGAAATTGGCAGAGACCCTTTAACCGCCTGACTGCTGAGTGTTTGCTGACAATAAATTTGAGGGGTTATATCTCTAGACTGCTAAAGATTTTGAAAACTATTTGAATGAAAGTTGTTGGCCACCAACCACTTTCAGTCAAATTTCTTTCAAAATATTCAGCAAGATGAGTTTATACTCATTGAATTTATTGTTTGGTGGCTCGCAATTATGATATCACAGGTATCCTCACGCTCAGCAACACCCAATAATAGCATGTTGTATCCTAAATCGTGGTACCACGGCTTTAACCATATAGAGCACACCTAACTATGTACGAATACTGTATTCTGCGGCTGTAAGTCCTTCTTTCTTGAGGTCATCAGATTTATGCAATGACGTCCTCTTCTGGCTTTATTTTTGCTGGCTCCGAGTAGGGTGAATTCCAAGGCTCTCTGTGCAGGTTTGTCTTTGAACATCCTTAGCATATGGCCAAACATGGACCATCTTTGGTGGGCGACTCTTAGACAGTGGCGATGTATTACACATCTTGTATAGCGCATCGTTGTAAATTATGCTGTCTGGGCATCAGTGTCCGGTGATTGTATGTAGGTGTTTTGTCTTTGGAGCTGCCCAGCTCTTACAGCTATATAGCATCACGGATACACAGGTTGCGTTGTATAAACGTAGTATTTTTGTCAAGGGCATCTTTGATCTACGAATCCATAGCTTCCAGAAGGGTTGGAAACCTCCGTTCCCCATGATGCAGCGTGCAGCAGTGTCAGCAGTACTACATAGCAGTGAACCCAGGATTGTACTTTTCCTCCATTGTTCGCCGCCACGAAGTGATCGTCATTTTCTTTAGTTTCATGCTTTGTTGATAAGTATTTGTGGGTGAACTCAGTTTTGGATTCATTCAGAGATTCATCAATTTTTAGTTTGCTCACAGCTATTGGAAAGTTCGTCAAGGAGTTTCTTTTCTTCGTCTATGAAGTCCACGTCATCTGCATATTCCATCTCTAGCGGCATGCCGAGTATTTACACTGGGGGTTTGGTCATGTGGAATTTTTCCACACAGATTTCAATGCAGCAGCAAGGTAACAGGTCAAAATCACAGGAGATGTATCATCTCCCGGTGGGGATTCAATTGATGTCTCAAACTCTACAGACTTCACTGACTTGACTTGTACTCTCAGCTTGGTGTCTACAAGTAGTAGTCTCACTAGTTGTAGCTCATCTTCATTGCAACTGGCCTGGCATAGTACATCTAGGATCGTTGAGCATTTAATTGTGTTGAAGCCCCGTGACATGTCAATGCCATTTTGTGGAAATCTCAGTGTCCGGACATGACTACAGTTTACTGACACAAGCATGCACGAGCCCATACAATATCAGCGCAGCTGTATCCACATTTAAAGCCATTTTGACATGATCCGGTGTAGTCTTCGATCTTGTCTCGGATGCGGCACAGAGTAACATTGGATAGGATAGATAAAATATCTAACTAGTCAGCATAAATAGGCGGTCTCTCAGGACACCTACAAGTCACTTGTCATAGGCTATATAGTTTGAAGACAATAGATTGTGGTTCCTTAAGTCCGGTCGTATTTTGAAACCCTGTATTAAAAAGGAGCCACCATCTGTTGGGTCTTCTGAGTAGATTCCCCTGTTTTTACGCAATCTGCAAACACTAACTCTTTAATCGGCAAAACTGGTCAATAAAATATATATTTTCTGCTAGAAACTGTCCATTATGAAGCAAGAATATTTTATAAAACATACTACTGGACTGCTGGAAATCATCTCAGTGGTAAGGTTTCTAAAATAATCTTCTTTTGGTCGCCTGGTACAGTAAATGGATATTTCCACTGGAGAAGCCTCCTTTTTTGGCCATCTGGACTATAATGAATAAACAATACAGATTTAATTATACATTAACTTCATGCAATTCACACACAGACATATATACCCATGTGACAAAAAATGTTTGATATATATACATATACAATGATTATATGTGAACCCGAAGAAAAATAGCACATTCTGGTCAAAATAATGGTCGCTAACACTTTCACTGATGAATTCCCAAATCTCATTTTCAAGGCAACCATACAGGAAAACTGTGGAATATTTTGAAATTAATTTGACTGGAAGCCATTGCTGCCTTAGGCAGCAATGGCTTCCAGTCAAATTAATTTCAAAATATTCAACAGAATAAGTTTTATTTCGCAAAGAAGTTTTTCAGAGATTTGTCAATGAAAGGGTTAATTTTCATTCTCAGAGTTAACCTTTAACACTTAGACCAACCCAAAAAATGTATGGCAGTGGTCCTGAGAAATACCCCTTTGCAGGTCAGAATATTCTTTTGAAAATTTACCATTGGAATCGATAACCGAGCCAGTCATTCCAAAGGTACAGTTTCAAAAATACTCTTGACCTGCAAATAGAAATTTCCTACACAATCACTTAATTTTCTTGACCAACCGTAACTCTTAAAGTGTCAAAGACAAAAGCACACAACGAGAACTGATAAATCCAAGACACTATATTGACAGACGATTCATAAACATTCACAATGAATTACTGTGGATCTCGTGTAAATAGATCATAACACAACTCCGTTACTGGATAGCTCTAGAAAAATGTGAAATACTACTGTAGTCAGTAGTGATGATCATGCTGTATCTAAACAATGATGAAGCGACCACTAATATCCCTGAAATTCTGTGTGATGAAAAATGAGATGACTTCATTCTGGGATATGGCCTAAAATATGACATAGTTCTACAAATGACAATTTCAAGAAACCGTTATATTTAAAGAGAAAATTTCACAAGATGTGCTAATAATTATTTGTTCAAACTGTTTATGAGAAATACTAAAGGGGTAAGAGGGAACTACGGAGAGATAGATAAACAGAACCAATTATAGATTTGTCTCTAGCGATACAAAGCTATGGTTCTTTAAAACAGGTGATTAAAATACCTGTCTTAAAGTACCACAATCTTGACTTCAAACAGTATTTCTGATGAAAATTTCTTGCAAAGTAAATCTCATAAATAAGTTAACATGTTTTCGAAACAAAAACAGAAATATGTTAGTTACGGTAGTACGATTTTGAACACGAGGTAGGAAATATTCTGCTGAATATTTTGAACTTAGCGGACCTTTCTAGAGTACTGACGTCATAATCAGCTAAGCGACGTATACAATGATGTCATAATCATTACGTCATAAATGATTCTATATGGCTCGTCTTTAACTCTTAATAATCCGACGCGTTGTACGAATTGTATGTCTCGACTATTTAATAAACATACTGTTGAATATTTTAAAACTAATTTGACTGGACGCTGTTACTGCCTAGTCAAATTAGTTCCAAAATATTCAATAACTTACCGGTAGTTTTCTGGAAATTGATAGTCAGGGAGATCAGAGATAGATCGATCCCAAAACGAGCGAGGTGTTGGTGGAGCTTAGAGATGGGCGGGGCATAGCTAAAAATGGAAAGGTCCATTGGATTAGAAGACATTGCTATCTGCAAAAATGTATTGCTGCCTGAAGCAATGTCTTCTAATTCAGTTATGTTCAAAATGTTCAACAGTACGCTAGATTTTGTTTTGGAAACATTTTAAGTTATTTCCGAGCAGTAATCACTCCCTTTTAGTGCCATCTTATATCCTCAATCAAGTGGCCATTTATAACAGGCGTGGTTCAATAGGACTTTGGATAAAATAATGCTACCAGATGATTCAGAAAAATTATCCATGCTTGCGTGAACGCCGCAGTACCAACCTGGCGCCTTGTTTGATGCCTGTGGTTGTGATGATTTTTGTCCGTAGCCCATTTGTTTCTGGGGCTGCTTTTGCCCGTAACCCAATGGTTGTTGCTGGGGCTGTTGTTGACCATACATTGGCTGGCCTTTACCTTTACACAGAATGTTGGCATTAATCTTTTCAAAACATATTTTCAAATGAATTTATTTTACGCTTCTAGTCATCTAAGAAAAGAGTTGGACTAAGATACAAGTCCATATTAATTTAACTAATGAAATCAATTTAAATTATAATTTTACGCATAAAACAACTGGTATTAATTCAATTTTACAAGCAATATAAATCATTTATTTACTTAGCGAAAAATTACTTTTATATAAGTTTTTATAACGTTGTAAGATAATATACAACCCAAGAACGTCATGCTCACCTGAATTAAACTGAATGGCACTAATGTCTACTATGCGAAGCAAGCCAACCAATCCAGTCTGCTCAATGGACTGTTCCAGTTTTTGCTAAGCCCTGCCCACCTCTAGCTAACCTCCACCCACAGCTCGCTTGTGTTGGGATAGATCGATCCCTGAACTCGCTGACTATCAATTTCCAGACAGATAAGCTGTTAAATAGTTTGAAACTAATTTGACTGGGTGCTGTGTCCAGTCAAACTAGTTTCAAAATATTCAACAGAATATTTATTAAATAGTAAAGACATACAATTCATACAACAACCCATAGTCCGTCTTCAATCATGCATTCGTGACATACTTATTTACGCCATTCATGATGTCATTGATTATGACACCATTCTACACATCACATAGTTAATAATGACATCATATGATGGATGGATAGAGTAGAAAGGTCCATTGATTTACAATTTTTCCCAGCGTCGCTAGAGGCCATGGTTCGCATGGAGTGCTTATTTTTGTTCTTTTCTTGTTCTTAAAACTTTTTTCAGTAACTGGTTCTACGGGAGGGATCTTCTCCAAACCTGCGTGGAAGCCTACCTGTCGGGTTCCAAAGACGCATTCTAATTTTGAGGTCAAACGCTAAACCGCAAGACCTTTTAGCAACATGGTTTGAAATGAACACTTGATATATTTTTTCTATTACTCGTTCTACTGGCACGATCTTCTCCAAATTTGGGTGGAAGCCTGCCCATAGGGGCCCAAAGACTAACTAAGTTGTTAGGCAGCAGTCTTCCAAACCAGTTCTGTTCAAACTATTCAACAGTACGTTTTATCCCGCTTCGGAAACATTTGAGGTTATTTCCGAGCTGTACTGTAGTTGTTCCACAGACATTGATTTTCAAAATGGTTGCCTGGTAGCTGTATTGGATTTCACATTTTGGGGGATAGAGACCCACACATAACAAACCAAACAGATTTCCTGAGTTTTGAATTAATTTGTAAAATGTAGTCACACAAACCGATTCCAAGCATGGTCAACTTTGGACTTTGAATCCACGCCAACTGTGAATGGGGTGCTCCTCTCACAGGACACCTAATGTAAGAAGTGTGGTTTTGCATTTCAAAATTTGTCAGTTTCACAAAACTGTTGATTAAATTTCACTTCCGTTTTGTAAACTTACATCATGCAATGTGCATGTGCACTTAATAACTGCCAAATTTGTGTTGTGCATTTTGCTATTAGTATTGCCAAACAGTACAAAGTTAGCGTTGCGCAGATATGGATGGGTAATAATTTACAATTTATGCGAGGAAAATGCTTTTATTTTCCAATTCCCGCTTGAATATCATGTTTCTGTTTCAATTTACAAATGCTAAATGCACAAAAATGTCAATTTACATTGATTTTGTTTGAATATTATTTTTCAGTTTCAAATTACTAATTCCGTAAATTCAATTCATTTTCCATGATCCCCTGCCCTAACTACTGGTTTTTAATTACTTGGCCAAAGTTACAAGCACAGCCATAGCAACTGATTTTCCAGATGATGTCATGCTGTATATATGTGTGATCTTCTAAGGCCCAATGTGCCACTCCCACCCACAGTTTAATGCAAACCCATTTAACGAAATTATACAATTATTAGCATTTCCCAATTTCCTCATAGGTGTCAATAATAATAATAGTACCTTGTAGTCAACATTCTTAGTGAGCTTAGGATTAAATCTCAGTCTTCTAGCAAACTATATTTTCTCCATAGGTTTCAATGCTTTGAAATTGTAACAAGGGTCTTAACTCTGGTAAATTGGCGGTGTATCACATTCATTATCATAGGTTAAATAGATATTCTCAGAATGTGCCGCAACTAAGGAATCCAGTTTTAGCTATGCACCTTCCATCTCTAGCTAAGCTCCACACACGCTTTGCCCGTGTTGGGATCAATCAATCTCTGCACGCTCTGAATCTCCAGAAAACTACTGGTATACAGGTAAGCTCTTGAATATTTTGAAATTAATTTGACCAGCTGCTTTTACTGCCATACAGTCAAAATAGTTTCAAAATATTCAACAGCATATTTATTAAATAATAAAGACATACAATTCGCACAACTTATCAGACGATTAAGTGTTTGTGACGGACTATATCACGTCATTCATGACGTAAATGATTACACCGTCTGCCTACATGTGACGTAGTTGATTATAACATCATATGATTCACTGAGAAACTGGATTCCTCAATTGTTTAGAGACAGACAAATCGCCATTGCACAACACCACTTAGGTGTGCTAAAAATATTATCATCAAAGAATACTCTAAATTCAAATAATAGCGCATAAAGCGTATTCATACTTTTTCTTAAAGTAAATCTATTAACCCTTTAACCCTCATATCAGCCAAAAATGGCCTCTACAATGGTTTTGAGAAATGTCAATTTGCAGACCAAGAAGACATTTTTTACAAATTTACACCTGGAATGACTGGCTCGATAACCGAGCCAGTCATTCCAGTGGTAAATTAAAAAAAAAAAGGTCTTCTCTTGGTTTGCAAATTAACATTTTGTTTGAGAAAATTCATATTTTTTTTTAAAGATTTAAGTCTTAAAGTGGTAAATTACCAAAATTAGTTACATGCTTTCTGTCTACTTGATCTCATCCAGCAAAAAATATACAACCATTTACTATAGACGTGCACCAGGCAGCAAGATCTTCTCAACAGATAATAAATATTATTGGCAGGCATCAAAAATGTCTTTTTGAAAATCTCACAAGACAGACTAATTCAAGGCCAGAAAAGAAACAGAACAACTTTAACCGCCGCACAAATCAATTAGCTATGAAATCTACAACAAACAATTCTCATTGACAGTCATATGCCGTGAACTAGTGGAAATGTGAGAAGTTGACCAATCACAGCTAAGCTCCAACAGCAGCCATTAATTGTAAGCCAATCAAATGATACTGAAGCAATTTGAATAGTGAATGAGGCTAGCTGAATTAAGTAGTCAGTAACAAGACATGATGTAAAATGGCATAACAGTGATGATGTATAGACACATTAACCCTTTCAATGACAAATCCCTGAAAAAATTATATTCTTTACGATCTGTCTCTCAAGTATATGATGTCATGCCCAATTATGTCACATGTCAGCTGATGTCACAATCATAATGGCATATCTAGCTAGGTCGTAAACTTTAAGTCTGTCAAGTGTATGAATTGACTATGTCTTTGATGGATTTACTAATCTGTTGACTATTTTGATAACTAATTTAATTGGGCATTGTTGATGCCATAAGCAGCAAAAGCCACCAGTCAAATGAGTTTCAAAATATCCAACAGCTTTCTTGTATAGTTACCTCGAAATTGGGTCTCTGGTAATTCATGGTTTAAAGTATTAAAAATTTATTTCAACACATGTACAAAGTGGAAGGAACTTAGCTAAAAGTGGGTGGGGTATAGCCCTCTCTTTCATTGTAATATAACAGAAATAACGATATCACAAGGTATGACCACAGCCCTAGTTCTAACACTTAACACTAAGACAAGAAAATTTAATTTTTCTCATAGAAAATTTCCATTTGCAGACAAAGAGAACTGTTTTTTAAATTTACCACTGGAATGACTGGCTCAGTTATCGAGCGAGTGGTTCTAGTGATAAATTTTCAAGAATAGTCTTCTCTTTGTCAGCAACTGGTTATTTATTAAGACCACTGCATAAGCCATTTTTGGCCCGGCTGAGCATCAAAGGATTAATGAACCCTGTTGCAGTCAATTTCCAAGACAAGAACAGCTTGTAGCAACACCAATCTCAAGATCATTACCAGTTGGCAATCGCCAAAATCTAAAAAATCTCAAAGATCTCAAATAAATCAATTACCGTCAGGACAATGACTCTCAGCAAAATTAATGTCAAAATATTCTACAGCTTTTTTCTTAGAACATATGTTCCATGTATTTTTACTCTTTAGTGGCCAAGCCGGTCAAAACTGGCCTCTCCAGGTTTTCTTGGGAATCGTCCATTTGAAGGTCAAGACTACATTTGAAATTTTACAACTCGATTGACTGTCTCGATCATCTAGGCACCAGTCATTACAGTGGCAAACTGTCAGAAATACCCTTTTCATCTGTCCACAAATGGACATTTACTTAACCCTTTCAATGACAAATTCATGAAAAAGCAAATCTTCCAGTCATATTAAGTTCAAAATATTCACCTTATTTCCGTTTGCTGTCCCCGAGATTGAGATTACGCGGAATTTATCAGTTATTTGTACAAAAAACTTTTCTTGACCAATCGTAACCATTGAACGGTGAAAGTAATCCAGCATAATCAAAATCTGTCAGCGAAAATAACTTTGGCGAATAAGGTGACATTTGAGGTCTTCGCACACAAAATTTAATTACACAATTTCACATAAATCGAAGACGACTTGCTAGAGCTGTGCTTAGGAAGCCTGATTTTTGAGAAATTTTTTCAAATTTCAAACTTCTTAATTGCATGGTCCCTTTGAATTCACAGAATTTAAGAACGTGAAATACACAGATTCAAACAACTTGTTCACTATATATATATATATATATATATATATATATATATATATATATATATATATATATATATATATATATATTCACTCATATAAAACAGTGTGCAATAACAATAGTAATCAACAAATTAAAGCATTCTCAAAATACAGTACAGCTCATAAATAAGTTAACGTAACATGTTTCCAAAACAAAAAAAGAAACATGTTAGTTCGTACAATTTTGAAAAAAACATAAGAAATGTT
The DNA here is from genome assembly GCA_034401795.1 of Chaetoderma sp. LZ-2023a. NCBI lineage: Eukaryota > Metazoa > Mollusca > Caudofoveata > Chaetodermatida > Chaetodermatidae > Chaetoderma > Chaetoderma sp. LZ-2023a. The sequence continues at coordinate 29,231,547 of CM067364.1, forward strand.
CTGTTGAAAATTTGGACTTAATTTAATTGGATGTCAATGCTGCCTAAGGCAGCAATGACATCCAATCAAATTAAGACCGAAAATATTCAACAGTACCTTTTATTTTGTTTTGAAAACATTCTAAGTTATTTCTGAGGTGTACTGTATCAACAGTGAACTTGCATAAAATTACTCAAGAACAAATTAAAATGTTAGTAAAAACATGTCTTCCTAAAAAAAACCAACGACACACATATTAGTATGTCAACAACAACAACGTCGTTCAAATCACGCCGGTGGATATAATGCGGACACAGACCTTGTGCTTGCCACGGTTGCTGTTGTGGTTGTTGCTGGGGAGGAGGCTGAACCTGTTGTTGTTGAGGCTGCCTGCCAAATTGCTTTTGCTGTGGTGGCTGCCACTGCTGTTGTTGTGGTTGTTGTTGTTGTTGTGGCGGGCTTGGCTGCCATTGTTGCTGCGGTTGTTGTTGCGGCTGGCTTGGTTGCCACTGCTGCTGCTGCGGCTGGCTTGGTTGCCCCTGCTGCTGCTGCGGCTGGCTTGGTTGCCCCTGCTGCTGCTGTGGCGGGTTTGGTTGCCACTGCTGCTGTTGGGGCTGTTTACGGGGTAGTCCGTAACCTTGACCAAAAATCAAGTCAGATAAATTCACACGGATTCTGATATTCTGCTTGTGATTGCTTTCACTGACTATTAACTAGTAACCCATTAACCCTTAAATTTGTTCAAGAAAATTTAAATTTTCTTATAGAAAATCTCCATGTGCAGACCAAGAGAAGACTATGATTTAAAAAATTTATGACTGGTATGACTGGCTCAAAACAGTGGTCAGTTTTCAAAAATAGTTTTCTCTTGGTCTGCAAATGGACATTTCTTGAGATCACTGCAGAAACTGTTTTTGGTGAGCTTGAGTTTTAGAAAATTAACAATAAAGCCAAACAACCAGCACTGCTTTTGAGACCTGCCCATTTGCCGGCCAAGAGAAAACTATTTTTCAAATGTTAACACTGGAATCAGTGGCTCGATAAACGAGCCAGTCACTCCAATGGTAAATTTTCAGTCTTCTCCTAGTCCGCAAACTGACAATTACTGAGCATTTTAAATCTTTTTTGGGGGGGCTTTAAATGGTTAAATTAAGATGACTGAACGTTGTTGATTTCAAAGTCAAGAGTGACCTTCAGTCAAATGGTCTTACAAATACTCAGCATGATTCATGTTAACTAGATCAGGATTATGCTAACCCATTCACCGATGAATTCACCATATCTCATTTTCAAGGCAACCATACAGGAAAACCGTGGAATAATTTGAAAGTAATTTGACTAGAAGCCATTCTTCCAGTTAAATTAACTTCAAAATATTCAACAGAATCAGTTTTAAATCATAAAGAATATACTTTTTCCGGGATTTGACAGAGAAAGGGTTAATGTGAGCAGATGAAAGAAGCACTAAAGATGTCACCCTTATCATCACCACAAGCACAATCAAGTTGATTTATAAGTCTTAACCCTCATCACCCCAGATACGATAATGTTGTTTTATAAGTCTAACCAGTCATTATCACTTCACCCGCGATCAAGCCGTTTTATAAGTCTAATGCATCATTGCCACTTGAGACATAACCAAATTGTTTTATAAATCTTACCCTCCAAACAAGAGTTTTGGTCACTTGAACGTTAAAGCCGTAAGCCCTCAATCTAACATATATACGCCCACTTTTCATCTAATATTACAGAATAAGATGCCTTTAATCTTATGTTAAAAAAAATTTCAATTTTCCCATGGAAAATATCCATTTGCAGACAGACAATTTTTTTAATTTACCGCTGGAATGACTGGCTCGGTTATCGAGCCAGTCATTCCAGTGGTAAATTTAAAAAAAATAGTCTTCTCTTGGTTTGTAAATCAATATTTCTCAAGGTCACTGCAGAAGCCATTTTTGGATGATATGAGTGTTAAAAGGTTAAATATATCCAGTTTTAACTGTGTATGATTTTTAAATGTCGTAAATTAATAAAGTACAATGGGAATCATGCAAATAAACGAGTTTAATAATTATTTTTAATCGGAGGATATCGAGGCCATTTAGTTTCGGGCCAGAGCCTAGATGTTAGACAAAATAAAAATATTCAATTGCAAAAAACACCTAGTTTATGTTCTACGACGAAATTGTACTATCTCTGTCAGATTATCCGTACATGGTACAAAAACATCAATAAACTATTGTTTATGGTTAAGCCTGATATAAATGGTTTCTGCAGGTGGCTTGACAAATGTCCATTTGCAGACAAAGAGATGAATGTTTTAGAAAACTTACCACAGCTATGGCTGTGTCAGAAACGGAGCGGTAAGTATTCAAAAACAATCTTCTCATGGCATCCTCTTCGAGACAATTAATATTTTCCTACCAATTTTTTCTGTTAACCCTTTAACACTCAAGCCCACAAAAGATGACTTCTGCGGCAGTCTATAGAAATGTCGATTTGTAGAGCCTGAAAAGACTATTTTTGAAGATTTATTCAAATGATAGATTTTCAAAAATACTCTTCTCTTCTCTTGGTCTGTAAATATCCATTTTGTATGAAAATTGAACAAAATTTGAGGGTTAATAATCAAGCCGGTCAAAACCAGCCTTTACAGTGGTTTTGAGAAATGCACATTTGCAAGCCGAGAAAACTATTTTTAATTTTACCACTAGAATCACTTGCTCAATAACTGAGCCACGAATTCCATTCAAAAACTTTGAAAACTCTTCTCATGGGATAAAAATTGGCATTGTGTATAAAAATTGGCATTGTGTATAAAAATGGACGTTGTGTATAAAAATTTTCTGACAAATATTAATCATTAACGGCTTTAAAATGTGATGCTGTGTAAAAATTTACCCAATTCCATAAATAAGTGTTTAAAACTTGTACAATTGGACGATGATTGGTTAAGAACCTAGATCCCGCTCCCCTCGCCCCAAATGACGAAAAGCAAACATACATGATAAATGGGATGCTTTTTCAAGCCATTGCTCTATGGGAATACTACTAAAACACCTATCTACATGTCACGCAGATAGCTGCTAAATTGTTATATTAGGGGATAATAATTTAGTTATATAATGAAAAAAAAATGAAAAAGTATTCTATGGTAGTCGTGTAAACGACATCTACAAAGCCACTCGGATCACGCACAAACCTGGATCATTATCACCCGCCTGGAAACTCACTGGTGTCCAACCTTTAATAGGATGTACGATGAAATGATTAGTGCTATTGATGAATTAGTAACTCCATGAACAATTAGAACTATTATAAAATAAATTCAATCATATATACATGTTGTCTATAATGATGATCCTGAGAAGTAGAAGGAAGAGCATATAATAAACGTGTACGAAGAAACCGAAGGTGAAATAATAAATTATTGTTCTAACTGTCTGACTACTGAAAGCTAACAGACAATAATTTCAATGGGCAATAACTCTGGATCTGCTGAAAATTTTGAAAACAATTTGACTGAAAGTTGTTGATGGCTTAGCCACCAACAACTTTCAGTCAAATTGTTTTCAAAATATTCAGCATAATCAAGAGTCAAGCCCGATGGAAAATTACTTTTACATTTAATATCAAACATGTGACATGAATTTAAGAAATTGTTAGTAGTGACTCGCAACTAGTATAAGTCAGTCAGTCGATCGGTCAGTCGGGCGATCAGATTTTGTCACAAGTCACAACTATAGCGCATTTGCACTTGTTTTCTGACTTGCAAATTAGCCTGTTCAATCCACCATAGCAGATTCAAGAAATTCACTCTAAAGTATGAAATATTCTGTTCTATCATTAGAAATTAATTTATTAACTTAATCTCTAAATATTAAACAATTTCCCTGCACTGTTGTTTTTAAACAGAAATACTCGTATAACAAGAATAAACACGCCAAACATACTCCAAGCATTGCTACACTCAAAACATTTCTACGTCACGGAGAGGTAATTACTTTTCATTATCAAGATTAAGCATGGTTTAAATCACCATACTTAAAACATGTAATAAACCTAATTAAAACCAAACACTGTATGACACACTTGCCAATAAACTGTAAACCTGTGCGGTCAAGCCTGATCTTGACACCAGATAGCTTTTAGTTCTTTTAGCCATTAATGATCAATACTGATAAAGAAAATTGAAATTTTGCTTAGTGAATGTCCATTTGCACGCCAAGATAAAAAAAAATGTTGAAACTTTAACATTGGAACAACTGGCACAGATATCGATCCACTCACTCCATTGGTCAACTTTCGAAAACATTCCTATCTTGGCCTGCAAATGGACATTTTCAAGACCATTACAGAGAATGGTTAAAACTGAACCGTCATTATAAAATCAAATAAAATAAATTTTAGACAATATCAGTAACTATCCAGGATACTTTGAACAATGTGTGGCTAGCGGTATTCACCCATTATGAAAAACTTTTATTTAGCAACTATGTACGAGTCCCTAAACAACAATAGGTAAAGACCTACTGTTTTAAAGCCCCAGTATTGTATAACAGACCAGAGATGCATTAAAAGCTCTGCAGTTTCAGCAAACATCATCTTTTGACTTAAATAGGTTACAATCCTGTTTTTATCCTCAGAACAAGGCGTCATTATGTCGTCATGATGACATGTGGGGATTATTTCATAATCTCTATACATTGCTACATCATATCATCATCAGTAACATATCTGCATTATTCGTTATATATTTCAAACAATCTCTCCGCGCAAATCAGTATAGGTCACATTAACATGTAGCACCAATTTCTATGGCAACAGTATTGGGAAAACAGGACCCGGCAACTGTACCCAGTGGCAGGAATGGTGTGTTAAACTAACATCATAATAAGCAGTGGCTATTCAATCGACATGTGTATTTGTTAACAATCCTCTTAAATCATGTATCAGCATCTCAATAACAAGGTTATGCGATCAATGAACTCCCGTCAAATTATTTTAAAATTCAATAGAAAATTTTTAGAGTAGTGAAATTTAATTTTACGGCAATCTTGAATATATGCTGTTGAATTTTTTCAAGACATCTCCGAATTCATATAGGCTTAATGAGTTTTCATATAATTAGGACAAATTTGATAACATGTAATTTGCACTTCATAGACAACCCATCACTGTTGCTGCAAAGTTTGCCATCTATATCTTGAATACGTATTGCAAGATTTGCAAGCTAGCCGATTCACCAGCGAGTTTTCACAAGCTATGCAATTCTGTTGTTGCTCTGTCGGATGGTGGATCTTCAGTAGCTAAAACAGACCTAGCCTAATTGATGGATCCATTTCTCACTATGCCCTCTCATTTCTAGCTAAGCTCTGCCAACTTGAAACGCATGTTGGAATCGATTTTAACATTGAAATATTAATTCCCCAGAATCTCAATTTTAAGGCAACTATACAGGTAAGCAGTTGAATATTTTGAAACTTATTTGACTGGGGGCTGTTGCTGCCTATGGCAGCAACAGCTCCCAGTCACATTAGTTTCAAAATAGTCAACAGAAATGTTTAATACGTTGTAAATTCACAAAAAGACATATACAATTCCAACATTTATTGTCAGACATATGCAACTTTTGTGATAGACCTACATTATTTGGTTGTCATGTCGGCTAGCAAGTCTTATTTTGATTATGACATCAGATACTCGAGTGACAGATTGGATCCGGCCATTATTATCGAGGGTTACCTTGTTTTGGTGGCGGCGGTTGCTGGACCTGCTGAGGCGGAGGCGGGTTGTAGTCCTGGTACCCCTGCTGCTGCTGTAGCTGCTGCTGGCCACCGTATTCGTAGGGTTGCGGCGCATAGTCTTCAATTTTTCCAACCTTAGGTCCCCCTTGACCTTTCACTGAAATTAGAAAAGGGAATGTTTTAAAGTGGATCATTACATGTAGTGTATCAATACTGAGCAAGCCTGGAAATAAGGTGCCTGTCAAGATCATTGTCAGGCACCAAACTATCAAATGTCAGGCACAGTCTTGTCGGTTCCTGACATTTTGTCAGGTACAGATTTAGACAGTCCCAGTAGTTGCAGTGTGCAACATTTAAGAGTCTGCATACAAGTGTTGACAAAGCCATAAAATATTCATCTACCTACATGTAAGGTGTATCACATTCATTATGACACATGATTAGGTTGCTTTTTGACATGTTACTAATAAGTTCAAGTAAAGAGCAATGTAAAGTAGAATAATGTTGACAGGCAGCAAATTCTCGATGTCCGGTACTAAATAGCTGGTGCCTGACAAAGTGTTGGACACTGTTGAAAAAGTTATTTCCAGGCCTGCTGAGGGAGGATAGGTATATCATACATGCTTGTGTGCCTATGCATGTGCATGCATCATGTACGCGGGTGAATGTGAGACTCCAGAAAGTATTACTATCGTGAACTATCGGGTAGACCACGAGTAAAGTAACTGAATCTAAGGCCGTGTTCTCACTAGAGACTTAACCAGCTTAATGCCATAATGAGGAACTACGGCGTTATTCCCGATTAACTCTCCAATGAGAACACGGCTTAAGTTTTAACCTTTTAGCACTCATATCAGCCAAAAACAGCTTCTGCAGTGGTCTTGAGAAATGTCCATTTGCAGACCGAGCGAAGACTATTTTTTGAAAATTTACCACTATAATGACTGGCTCAATAACCGAGCCAGTCATTCCAGTGGTAAAATTTCAAAAATAGTCTTCTCTTTGTCTGCAAATGGACATTTTCTCTGAGAAAAATTGAGATTTTAAAAACAAATTCACGGGTTAGAGGGTTAATACGAGGGTGTACATGGACAGAGCATACTTAGAGAATGGATCAGCATTATACAGATGTATATATGTGTACATTATATTATGAAAGGATTTACCAAAAATTACTAGAGTTCTCTCATGGAAAATACATAGGCACCTTCAGCGTGACGTTGTACTCGTGTGCTACCCTCTATGTATATATATATATATAGACAAGGTCGGAAAAGGCTATTAGGACTAGCTGTAATCATGGATATGTATTAACTAAATAATATACTGAACCCCAAGTGAATAGATGCATCGTCCAAATTGGTGCATAAATTTAGGTCTTCAACACACCTATAATTACACAATACATCAAATACTTGGCATAAATACGATAAAATTTCACGTCAAACATACATTTTAATCGACTCCACGGTTTTGATAAAACAACAGCGAACCTTGGAGTCGGGTAATTGAGCAATAGCATATTTGGTACCCGTTTAAAAACGATCACTTGCAACTTGCAATAGAAATGAATGATTACAAATCTATATCCAGTAACATTGGGTTTCAACAGAAGTTTTTCAAAACAGAACTTATATTAGCTATATTTGTGGGAGGTTTTTGGTTGTCACTTTCCAGATTTTCTTTCTCGTTCAGGCTTCTCTGATAATATTGGTATGTAGGACGAGTTGTATATAGGACGAATTGACTGGCTATTTTAACATTGATATTTGTAACTAGGGAACTCGATTCCACCAAATGGAACCGGATAACTTTTTTAACCACCTTGAACATTTTGAAATTTGTAAACATTGCGCAATGAAATGGATGCTTTCTGTTGAATTGACGCGAAGGTAGTCTTACTAACATTTATATCAACCAAGTGGCAAATTGTCTGTTTCTTTAAATAATTCACAACTTATTTATACAAATTGATGTGCATTCATATGAAATTAAGATAGTATTGAATACATTATAAATGTCACATTTTGTTACGTATATTAGTTTGACTGGGAATGTCGTCGTATACGCCTAAATGTTTTTGTATATTATGAAATTCTTGGTGTGGTGTTGTCCAAATGCTATACAGCGTTGGATAGATATATGTATCCACTTTAAGTGCAATATATTATTTAGTAAATAAACTCCTGTGGTTTTATGTAAGTGCAGAGGAATCGTAGAAGTAGCATCAAATTGTCAATCGCAACTGATGCACGCCTTTAATCTTATAAATGTCCATTTGCCGATCTCGAGTTATCTTTGAAAATTTATCACTGGAATGATGGCTCGGTTATCTAACCAGTCATTCCAGTGTTAAATTTCCAAAATCTTGGTCTCCAAATGTACATTTCTCAAGCGAACTGAAGGAGCCAGTTCTTGGTCTATTTGAGTGTTAGGCTTATTTGGAAAATAAATTGTATATGGATGAGATAGGATGGATGGATGAATGGGTGGGTGGATGGATGGAAGAGTGGGTGGGTCGAATGGACGGATGATGTAAGATGGCTATAGAGTCAAATGAAATGGCACATCATGACAACTATATTAACAGTCTTAACAACAGACACTTACAAACCCGATTCGTTACGATTTTGACAGTATTCGGCATACATTTATGCCCAAGTGTGTGCATGCCCACGTGAATGTGTGTGTTCATGCATGCGTGTGTTCATGATCCTGACTACATGCGCGTGTGAGAGGATGTGTGCATTGAAGAGACCTTTAACCTAGGCTATGCTCTTTATTATTTATCCTACAGTATACAAACTACGATGATAAAACACTAAGACCGTAATATTATCCTCATACATTTATACATGGAGTACAATTTATAACAGCTAGTGACCCTTTAACCCTCACAGACCAAGAACAACAACTCATATATGGTGTAACTAATATTCTTTTGAATATTTTGAAAGTAATTTGACTGGGAGCTGTTGCTGCCATAGGCAGCAACAGCTCCCAGTCAAATTACTTTCAAAATATTCAACAACTTTCCTGTATTGTTGTCTAGCTTTTGAGACATTGATCTTTTAAGAGTAAATTACAGAGGCTCTGATGAGTCAATATTTGACTAATACTTAACAAGCAAGCAGAGGATAGAAAGACGCCATGCAGTACTAAGCCTATGCAGCTGCTCTCCTAGCTTAACAAATTTTAACTTATTCTTTAAAACAATTATAATTATTACTATTATAATTATTATTACCACAACCTGCTAACCCTGCACCCAATAGTTAAACTATCAGATTAAGTAGATGGTCATCTGGTAGTTAATTTTGAGAAGTGTTTAGCTCAAAGCGGTTGCTCTCTAAAATAACAACACCTTTCAGCTCCACCATTTTCAAAATTAACCACTAGAAAATGAATACATTTTTAAATAACATACGACAGTTACTTCATGAAAATAAGCCTTAATGACCACATATTTACAGAAATAATCAGCCACCATTTTAAAAATCTTACTAGTTTTAATATGATACCTATATAAAAAAAAATTTTCTCAGCTTGTGTGGTACCATGTACCCAGCCTAAGACTGGTCAGGTATTTAACAATGTGCACTAATCATATAGACAATAGAAATCAGGTTGGCCAAAAAAGCTTCTGCAATAGTTTTGAGAAACTGCCATTTGCTGTAGAAGACGATTTTTGTGAAAATTTACAACTGGAATGACTTGGTACTGGCTCAATAAACAAGGCAGTCATTCCATGATAAATTTCCAAAGATAACCCCTACAAATGAACATTTTCTAAGATATAATTTAAATTTGCTTCAACAAATTTGAAGAATAAACGATTTAAAGCTCCAATTTGTTCAAAACTTTAATTTTCTCATAGAAAACATCCATTTGCAAACTAAAGGACCATTTTTGAAAATTTACCATTGGAATGACTGGCTCGGTTATGGAGCCAGTCATTCCAGTGCAAAATTTTCAAAAATAGTCTTCTACTGGTCTGCAAAATGACATTTCTCACAGCCACGGCAGAACAGATTTTGGTCGACTCGAGTCTTACAGGTTTGAATGTAATATCATTTAACGTACAATTAATTGAATCTGTTCTTATGGTTTTATTACCATTCCCTCATTAATCACTTCAGTCTTTTACTCATTGTTCATCTTCTGACATCTGTTTCATTATTAGTGCTAAACATGACAAAGGATTGTCAGTCCATCTGCCTGTAATGCCTGTTAGTTACACGTTTGACCGATCATCGCTCAATACATTTTTTGTGCATAAATACTTGTTTTAATATAAGGCCAACAGAAAATGATTGTTCATCCTCTAACCACCTTGATTTTTAGAATATGGTAGGCGGCTAGGGAGAACACATTTTAAAAATATATATTGGAACTTGAAACCGAATTAAAAGAACTTTAACCCTTTCATTGATGAATTCCCCATATCTCAATTTCAACACAATAATACAAAAAACCCTGAATATTTTGAAATTTATGTGATTGGAAGCTGTTGATGCTACAGGCAGCAACAGCTTTCAGTCATATTAACTTAAATTATTCAACAGAATAGACTGCATTGGAACGAATTTACTTCTTTTTTTTTTTTAGAGATTTGTCTGTGAAAGGGTTAATTAATTTTAACAAAAATCGTTTAACTAAATTTAACTCGATGGTATTACAATATATTCCCACACAGACAGATTGATGGAAGCAATACATAATTTGTTTCCTTACACGCTTTCGCAAAGCGAGGAAATAACATTTACTTCCACAGACAAATTATGGACTAGTTAGCTACACATATTTGACAGAAAAACAGATACACTTAAACTGAAATTAACAGCTATACAGAGAACGCTATAACTAACATTGGGGGAAATTTTATCTAATTTATCTATCACGATGACGACGACGTTGATGACGATGACTATGCCTATGTTAAAGTTCATGATAACGAGGATGATATTGATGAGCTAACAATGACAAAGGTAATGACAATAATGATGACAATGGTTACAAGCTAAAAAGGTTAAACAGCTAATGCTTACAGCATAACTGTTTCTACATGACCAGCCTTCCTGGAAGCATAAATTAGGAGCGTGTTCTATCACCCAAGCAGTACAACACAAACAGAGCAGCTGGTCAGCGTCTACTGCGCAGTGTCCAATTAGCCCCTGTCATTACTCACTATTACAAGGGTGCACTATTCCATCCATTAACCCTTACCACTCTGGTGTCAAAATATTAAATTTTCAAATTAAAGTACAAGATGAACTGGTGTTTATTTTTCAACACATATGGTGGAAGATGGTGTTGTCGTAGACAGCAACATCTTCTAGCAAAACTGTTGAAAAATGAACAAAGTTGTCCACTAGTTTCTTTGCTATTGACACCGTAAAAGATAAAATATTGACATTCAGTGTGGTAAGGGTTAACCCTTTAACACTCATGTTAGTCAAAAACGGCTTCTGTGCTGGTCTTGAGAAATGGCCATTTGCAGACCAAGAGATTGTTTTTAAAAATCTCTCACTGGAGTGACTGGCTCGGTTATCAAGCTAGTCATTCCAATGATGCATTTTCAAAATAAGTTCTCTTGGTCTGCAAATGGACATTTTCTTTGACAAATTTGAAACTTTCTTGAACAAATTTGGGGGTTTAAGGGTTAATAACATTAACTCAGCTCAGCCCACGCTTTGCCCGTGTTCTGATCGATCGAACCACGAATTCTCAGAATCCCAATATCAAGGTACGGGTAAGTTGTTGAATATTTTGAACCCAATATGCCTGGGTTCTCAGTCAAATTAGTTTCAAAAATCTAACAGAATGGTTATTAAGTTAAGGACATAGAATTCATACACACGACACCGTTAAAGGTTCATGAAGAACTTAGGTATGTCATTCATTATGCATTTTGATTGCGACGTTAGCCTACACAGTGAAGCTTTGTTGTATAATGATTCTCTACAAAGATCTGAACCACCAAGATTCTAGGCCAGTTACCATATCAACTCCATAAGATCTAACATATAACAGATAATTTATGGCAAATTGCACACAAGATGCTGTTTTATGAATTCAAAAAGAAAATTACCAAAAACCCCAATAAGTCAGCAATATATATATATATATATGCGTTTCATTACCAATAAAATACTGGTACATTTGATATGATTTAATGCTTTAGTCATAAAATTTTGTCAAGAAATTTTTTCTCATAGAAAATGTTCATTTGCAGACCAGAGATTATCTTTGAAATGTTATCACTGGAATGACTGGATCGAGTGATTCCAATGATAAATGTTCGAATATAATCTCTTGATCTACAAATGGACATTTCTCCAGATCACTACAGAGGTCATTCGCTTTAGGTCAGCTTGTCGATTAAATGTATGAAATATTTAATCATTATTATCTCACCAGGCTCATCAGTCACATTGTCAATTTCTACTGTCCTCGGGCTAATGGACTAGGGTTAATTTCAATCCCTGCACATGCGTTCCATTACCAATAAAATACCAGTACATTCAAGATGATTTAACAGTGCACCCGTATAACAAACACTGAACATACATACCTCCAGCGTAATTAAATCCCATCGACCTATGCCCTCGGTATCCTTTGCATTAAGTGAAATGAAAAATCAATTATACTAGCAATCGACCCATGTAATAAATTAATATTGATAACAATATATAACCTAATGAAACAAATTTAAATACAGTTCAGCTCATAAATAAATTAATGTTTCCAAAACAAAAACATAAACATGGTAGGTACAATTTTGAAGATGATTTAAGAAATGTTCTATTGAATATTTTGGACTTAATTTGATTAGAAGCCATTTGCTATAAGCGATGGCTTCCAATCAAACGTACAGAATAAGTCATCTATTGCTGACTTATTGGGACAGACAGACAGACACACACACAGAGGCAGTACGTTTTATTTTGTTTTGAAAACATTCTACATTTCTAAGCCGTACTATAACATATTCTGCTGGTTAAAGCTGAACTCCTGGGAATGAAAAATGCTAAAAATATTAATATTAGAAAACAAAGGAGACCAGTTATAGTTGGGCCTTTGTCATCTTAGTAAGAAAATGCAAATAAATTTGACTGACAAATCGACGGAGACAGACAGAGAGACAGCCAGCCAGCCAGACACAGACAGACAGACACACAGACAGACACGACACAGACAGACACACACAGAGACAGACACAGACAGCGCAATGAATAAAGATGGCACTATAACCATGAACATCTTACTCTGAGGTTATATTATATAAGTTCAAATAAAACACATTTATACTGGTTCCCGATATTGTCACCCACACTTTACAGAATTCCTTTCCATTTAAAAACGTCAGGCAAAAAAAAATGGTTCTGCAGTGATGTTGAGAAATGTTTATTTGTAGGACATATTATTTTTAAAATTTTAACACTGCAATGACTGGCTATATAACTGAGCCAGACATTCCACTGGTAAATTGTCAAAAATAGTTTATTGACCAAATTTGACTATTAAAAGGTTATTATACCAACTATGCTATAACTAACTGTGTGATGCGCAAGAGTGTGACATTGGCAGCTTTGAAAGAAATGTACAGATTTTTACAAATTGACACACTTATAATAGTTGCGGGTTGCAACTAAAAGCATTAAATGATTGATTAAATGTGTGCAATTATAGTAGAGGTTTGTGTGCTGTAAGGAGGAACAAATGGAGGGAGAGGCACGAATGCGGATGACCTGCTATGAAATGGATGAGGTAGTGGTTTTAAAATTTGTTCCACTGACACGACTGGCTCTTTAGAGCCAAATAACTTTAGGTGAACGAAAGGATTGGGCTAATTAACTTCTTTGATTAACTCTTTCATTGATAAATTCCATGTATCTCAATCTCAGGGTAAACAAAGAGGAAAGCTGTTGAAGATTTTGAACCTAATAAGACTGGAAGCCATTCGTCATATTAAATTCCAAATATATTCAACAAATTATGCAATACATCGTAAAGAATTTACTTGTCCAGGGGATTGTCGCTGAAAGGGATAATATTATAAATTTTTTACAGATATTTCATTCCGGAAGTGTGATGCATGATGGTTAAATTAAAGCTGACAACACGTAATAAACATGACTATAAAATATATGTGGCCAGTGCAGAAAATTCATCATCACCAATACTTTCAACAATTTTGATTAGCAAGTCCTTATACGAAATATGAAGCATTTCTCGTATTCCAGGATCGGCATCTTCACGGCACACATTCATTCCTTCATTCCAACACCAACACTACAGAAAACAGCTGCGACTAACCAAGCAAGTGTTAGTAAGTAGTTTAACTATCAAGCACTCACCAGCCCCGCCCTTTTCCGTGTCATACACTGTGGGCATATTCTGAGTACGTGCACTATACGGTGAGGCGACATTCTCGGCCGGGTTATAATCGGCTATTTTTCCGACTGGCCGCTTTTGTTGTCCACGGATTCCTGCTAAGTTGTTTTATATAGCAAGCACAAGGCAAAAAGATAAAACATATGCAGGAAGAAGGTACAAACCCACTGCAATCACATGCAAGTTAACCGTCCACATGCTATATTTCTGCAGACTTCATTTTGCATAGGGTTGAACTCTGGATATGCTGAATAGTTTGAAAACAATTTGATTGAAAGTTACTGGTGGCTAAGCCACCAACAACTTTCAGTCAAATTATTTTCAAAATATTTAGCCAGACCAGAGTTATTGCCCACTTAAATTATTGTCTGGTGGCTTGCAGCAGTCGGACAGTTAATACCAATCACCAAATTGTATCACCGAATTGTATCACTGAATTGTATCACCGAATTGTATCAAAATTCCGCCTATCCATAAGGACCAAATACGGAGCACAAAAATCACCTTTAACAATTAGATGAACGAAACACTGAATTAACAAATTTCCCTCGCTTTCATATAATAACTAGTATTCATTTTGGAATCATTGTTCTTTTAAGCTGTTGCTGTCATCAACAGCTTAATGCAACATTAATAACAAATATTTCCAAAATATAGATTAGCCAACTTTCTATCGAAATCACTTTTAGGGTCCAAATATTTAATTAAGGATACCTTTGTCATCAGAAACAATTTCCAATGTGATATGTTGACCTCTGCCGAGGAGCGAAAATTTCATATTTGATTTTAAATTATTTAATTATTATTGATTTAATCGACAACTATTAAAAAATATTAAACCAATCGTGAAATTTCCACTCGAGACAGCTCTAAGATGATTCCCCTGGTCATTAGCGACCATTTTTTGGTGTTCCGCAGAGTTGGGACTTTAAGACAGGTGGTCCTGTAGACCAGGTGGACCGTAATGTTATTAACGGTAAAGTTGGCCAAAATTGGCCGCATTTTTGAAAATTTAGTATTCCAATGGCGTGCAAATTGTCATTCAGTAAGCATAAATTTAGACTGTCATGACAAATCTAGCCCTTTAACCCTCATCATCAGCCAAAAACGGCTTCTGCAGTGGTCTTGAGAAATGTCCATTTGTAGACCAAGAGAAGACTTTTTGAAAATTCACCACTAGAATGACTGGCTCGATAACCGAGCCAGGCATTCCAGTGGTTAATTTTCAAAAATAGTCGTCCCATGGTCTGCATATAGACATTTTCAAAGAGAAAATTTAATTTTTTTAAAACACATTCGATGGTTAAAGGGTTTAAAACAGGCTGACTGTATTCACTTCTGTTAGTAAATTAACTACCACCAGACATGCAGAAACCTCATATATTCAGACATTTTTTTCATTTTCGTCTATTGAATCAAAGATAGACGCTTATTAAATTTTCATACAAAATGAGCTGCTTTCATTACCCATTGTTATGACCTGTGCCGAATAAAACTATTCATTATTTCTAAAATACAGAATTTATTAAGAATTCTGAATAGAAAACACAGAAATGACCCCCTTTAACACTAAAATTTATTCAATAAAATTTAGATTTCTCATAGAAAATTTCCATTTGCAGACCAAGAGCAGACTATTTTCGAAAATTTACCACTGGAATGACTGGCTCGGCTATTGAGCCAGTTATTTCAGTGGTAAATATACAAAAATAATTTTCTCTTGGCCTGCAAATGAACATTCCGCAAGACCACTACAGAAGCCATTTTTGGCCGCTTTCAGTGTTAAAGGGGTTAATCCGAATTCATTAGAAGCTACACATGTCTAGTGTAGTGAATATCTCATTATTAGCATTGTAGCTTATTAACCATTTAACACTCATACAAGATAAAAACAGCTTCTGCAATGGTCATGAGAAATGTCCATTTGCGGATCAAGAGAAAAACATTTTTGAAAATTTATCACTGGAATGACTAGCTCGATAACCGAGCCAGTCATTCCAGTGGTAAAATTTAAAAAATAATCTTTTGGTCTGCAAATCAACATTTTCTGGAAAGAAAAAATGTTTTTAAACAAATTTGCGGGCTAAACTCAGACCACCTACACAATGGGTGTGGATGGAATAAGCGATAACCGTAACCCATAGCACACTGATGTCAATATTCTATCTTTTACGGTGTCAATAGCAAAGAAACTAATGTACATTTGTCAACAAGTCAATGACAGTACCATCTTCCACCAAATTTGTTGAAAAATAAACACCAGTTCATCTTTTATTTTAATTTGAAAATTTAAAATTTTGACAGAGTGGTAAGAGTTAAACCCTTTGAAGCTCATTGTCTAGATATGATGAAATGCTACAATAATATCACTACATTGAAATAAATATTGTGACGATTAATGCTGAAATTAATTTGATTGAAAGGTTAGGCAGTGGTAGACCGTTGCATTACATAGCAGAAGCAGCTTCCATTCAAATAAGCTTCAACATATTCAGTCATTATCGAGTAATGGTGATATGAATTTGAGGCCCTATGTTAGCACAAATACAATGGTTAAGTAATACTAATTTGGTCAAAGAAATACCCCTTTGCAGACCAAGAAAATATTTTGGGGATGAAATTTACCACAGGAATGACTGGTTCGGTTATCGAGCCCGTCATTCTACTGGTAAGTCTTCAAAAATAGTCTTCTCATAGTCTTCAAGTGGATATTTTTCAAGACCACTGCAGGACCCAGTTTTGGGATTACTTGCCCATTAAGAGGTTAATCTAAAAGTAATTAATTTCATAATAAAATCATTCAGTTACGAGCCAGGGTGGGTGGGTGGGTGGGTGGGTGGGGGGTGGGTGTCCAGAAATCAAGGCTTTACTTAGACTGGCATGG
Source organism: Chaetoderma sp. LZ-2023a (assembly GCA_034401795.1). NCBI lineage: Eukaryota > Metazoa > Mollusca > Caudofoveata > Chaetodermatida > Chaetodermatidae > Chaetoderma > Chaetoderma sp. LZ-2023a. Next base: position 29,248,554 of record CM067364.1, read on the forward strand.
ATGAAATGGTTAACTTGCGTGCATAAACATATGAGCAATGGTGGGCGTGTGGATAACAGGAATGCGCCGACCCTGCAGTGTGAATAAGGCACATGTAAAACTACAGGGGACCAAAAACTGGGCAACAGCATCCATTATTTGTTATTTAATTATATATATATATATATATATATATATATATATATATATATAAACACAAAACTGTCATTGTGTCATCATTGCCAACAGCATAATTTAGAAAACGTAATGTACGAAAAAAATTGGAATAAATAAAATATGTAATATTTTGAATTTCTTAATAAATTAAGTATTTTGACATTTAAAGCATCAAATATTGAACACAGCCTGTTATCAAACTACTGGAATTTCTTTCTTAAAAATCTTTAGAAATTAACCCTTTCATACCAAAGCCGGATAAAACCGGCCTCTGTAGTGGCTTTGGGGAATGTCCATTTGCAGGCCAAGAAGACTTTTAGAAAATTTACCACTGGACTAACTGACTCGATAATATCGTTTTCTCTTGGCCAGTAAATAGAATAAGCAAATATTTTTCCTTTTTTAAACAAATTTAATCATTAACTGGTTCAAGGTGATCTATGCTAAAAGAAGCAGTGTTTAAGGCCTATCGGTAATGTAGTGCTATCTAGGCTTGCGCGATTACGTGATTAAATAAAAAATCGTGATTATGTATTAAATCGTGAATTTATATGATTAAAAATTAAATAATCGAATAATCGTCAATATTTTCTATTGCATAAAATATTTCAAAACCTAATTTTCAATTACCTTTTAATGCGATCGGTGATGAAAAATGACATTTTGCTTAGTGAATGTATTTCCATTCGCAGGGCAAGAGAAGACTATTTTTCAAAATGTATTACTGGAATGGTAATCACGATTATTTTTTAATAATCGATCGCGATCACTCAACGCAATAATCGCACAAGCCTAGTGCTATCGGTAAATTTCTGGTTTTGGTAACTCTGTTATCAGTCTGGACATTGATTGATTCATTAAACAAGACCTGCACAACAGTTATCAACCGCTATAAAATGATTCACTCAGCATAGCGACTTATCAGTTAGGCAGCAGGTGTGCTACATGTGTATTTGACAGGTAAGCACTACACAGCGTAGTGATTTCCAGAGTTGTCACCTGTGTATTTGATTACTAATTTCTAAATAACATTTAAAAATTTTGAAATTACTGTGCTGACAATGACAACATAATTGAAGCAATGCGATCATATATTTAACCCTGATAAACGTTAAAATTCAAGTTTCGCAATTTCAAGACAACTATACAGGTAAGCTGGTGGATATTTTGATACTAATTTGACTGGAAGCTGTTGCTGCTGAAATTAGTTTCAAAATATTCAAAAAAATATCACTTCCATTCAAAAGAATTCATTGTTTCTGGTCCATGATGGTTAAAGGGTTAACACTAGCTCTATTGTTAGCATCCATTACCTAATGTCTACACCATACCTATTAGTCAATACCTTGACCATCGATTATACCCATCAATGCTGGAGTGAGTATGGGCTCAATGGGCCAAGAAGAAGAGCACAAAATAGTCCATTTTTAAAACCACACCAAAAATTACTGTTTTCAAACACACATGCCCACACATATATACAAATGCATGTACACACACACATGTTTGCAGCACACACATGCATACACACTTAATTTCACAAGTAAAACTTCAAACATAAACAACTTTTACACACACATGCATGCACACACACACACACGCACTAGTAAGTTTCTAATTGTATAGCAAACACGACACACAAACAGCATACGCATGAACGTTTATGCATTGCACCAGCTTGGTGCAAACGGAGGGTGAAGATGGGAATTTACCGTCATTTTCCTCTGCATCCAGCTCCGGTCTATGCCTTTCCTCAACTTCTCGTTTCTGACGAATACCATGATACTCAACCTATAAATACGGTGTCAACAATTATAATTTATAGCAGTTAATTCTATATAATTATTGATTAAGAATCCTTCAAATTGAAAAATATTCACACTTATTAACAGTTTTAGGCCATATTCGGCAATGGGTTTTGGGATGTCCAAAACCTTCTAAAGCCTTATAAAACAGTTCAATCCATTTCAAAACTGTCCATTTTATAGACAGAAGCTTTACAAAGGTTAACCTACTAGTATTGAAACCTGTCAGCCATGAACATATCGATGCCACAAACTGTTTATAGTGTAATAATAATTCAAGTGAATATTTAATTTATTTATTTTATTACAATAACCGCAATGGCTTCTAGTTAAATTAATCAATTCAAAATATTTGCCAGCTTTTCTGAATAGCGATTGCTCCATTCACACTAAATGTGGATGTGTTTATTTGTTAACGTGACCGTGGGAGTGCTTGTTGTGCACGCGTTCATCCATTTAACGGTTAAGCCGGCTAATACCGGCCTCTATGGTCATCCTGAGAATGTCCATTTGCAGAGCAAGAGAAGACTATTCGCTTAAGCTCTACCACTGAAATGATTAGCTTGACAACCGAGCCAGTCACTTGGTTAAAACATAGTCTTCTCTTGGCCTGAAAATGGACAGTCCCTAAAAGCAAAGCTTAAATTTGTTGACAAATCTTCACCATTAAAGGGACAAGAACTACCTTTATAGCATCTGCATACGGTGCTGTGAATGACACACTAAGAGCTCTTTCGCTCGGCCTCGGGCTGTCAACACTAGTGTCGGGTTGAATGCGTTTGTGCGAGTTTATCAGAGTTTAGTAACAATTGTGCTAATGCAGGTTCTGGGTCATCCGGTACTGACACAGTAAAGGCTCATAGCCTACATTATCATGGCATGACTATGACATCATAATTGAATCTATGTCACGTCACAAGTGTTGCACAACTCGCGCAAACAAATTTCTGCTAAAACGTATTCGTTTGCGCGAGTTCTGCAATACTCTTATTACGATGTCACATATATTCAATTATGACGCTATAAACATGCTATGATAATGCAGGTTATGGGCCTTTACTGCGTCAATACCGGGCGGCCAGAACTCGCATTATCACGATAGTTATTAAAGGCTGCTAAACTCGCGCAAACAAATTCAACCCAACACTAGTGTTGATAGCTGAAGGCCAATCGAAAGCGCTCTTAGATACACAAATTGTATTTCCATTCATGCAATTCAACCAACTAAATCATAAATCTGTGAAATAATACTTTAAGAGCATAACTGCGGTAAGTATTGAACAGATTAGCGTGAAATGTGATCACACACATACAAGGCTATCATGTGTAAATGGCATGCCATGCTACAAGGTCCCATCCGTCTAAATTCATGAGTTACACTCCGAAATCAAGTTTAGTCGGACGGATACATGGATGGAGAGACATCACCACAGATGTATGGATGAAGGTTATTTCAAATACCTCCGTTTGAAGAGGGAATACAGTCTAGCTCAGAAATAACTTTAAATGTTTCCAAACAAAATAAGACGTACATGTAGGCAGCAATGGCTTCCACTTCCAAGGAAGTCCAAAATATTCAACAGAAGATTTTATCTGTCGTGTTCAAAATTATACTAACTCATATTTGTTTCTGTTTTTGTTTTGCAAACATGTTTACTTAATTATGAGCTCTACTGTAACAAGAGGCACAAGGGCCTGTGACGCTCACCTGGATCATTAGCATTTGAAGCATTTGCATTTAAATATACATGACTCGCTACATTAAACAAGATGGAAAAAAGATTTTTACAGGAAAAATCTACCAATCAAAATTTGAACCATTTGCATTTAAATAAATATGATGGATCATTTCCAGAAAATCCAAGATGGCCACTAAAAAAAAATGACTGATTAAAATTCTGAATAAATGTTCTAAAGTCTAACATGATAGGGTCATTTTAGCCAAATTTGGTTGAAATATGTCAAGTGACTAAGGAGAAGCAACGTATTGAATTGACAATTTCTGGTAAATTTGTCATAAAATCTAGATTTTCACCAAAAAATTGATCAATCAAAATTCTGAATGGAACTACCAGAGCCTATGGCCGTAGTATCCATTCAGCCAAATTTGGTTGAAATTGGTCAAAATGGTAAGAAGAAGCAATTTGCCAATTTCCGGTAGATTTTTCATAAATTCTAAGATTTTCACCCAAAAAATTGATGAATCAAAGTTCAGAATGGAAGTTCTGGAGCCTATGATATAGGGTACTTCTACCCAAATTTGGTTGAAATCGGTCAAGTGGTTAATGAGTAAGTAGTGTTTTAAAGCAACAGTTGACGGACGGACGGACGGACAGATGACGGGCCAGGTGAGCTAAAAATCATACATCACACTATCACACATCAGCGACGTTATAATGGGCACCTGACTGATGAGATCGGAGTTGTGTTTAAGTCTCCGCGTTTCCGGGTCATCCGCGACGGCTGTGTATTTGCCCTTGGCGTCCTCGAATGCTTTGTGATACTGTATCTGATATCAACAAGCAAAAAGAACAAACAAACGACTACAGCACTGCACTCGAACATGCATGATAACCATGGCACAATCCAAAGACAAAGATAGATTTTCAATCCTGAACAATATGCTGACAATACACCAATTTTACGGTCAAGACACCCAAAAACGTCCTGGAGTGATCTTCAAATTTGCATTTATAGGCGAAAAGACCATTTTTAAAAATTTATCATTGGACTGATTGGCTTGGTAACCGAGCCAGTCATTCCAGCTGGTAAATTTTAAAAAATAAGTCTTCTCTTGGCTTATAAATGTATTCAGTAAGCAAAAATTGCTATCATCTTGACCAATAAATGATTAACTGAGATATTACTAACTAACTTAGCCAGAATATTCAGTCAAATTGCTGAACGTATTGTGCCGACCAAACTCACACAGGTTCCAAATTTAAAATTAAAGATCATAATTCAAACATTAATTTGACTGAAAGGAGTTGCTATTGCCGCTTTATCAGCAACAACTTTCATGTTCATTGTTTGACCAAATACTGAGCATATTGTCAATTATTTCTCTCGCTGTTAACCAATGAAATGTTTATTATTAATATGTTAGTAAAACAGTAACATTTATAATCAGTATATAATAGCAAAAACATACTGACAGATTATTATTATATCCTCACAACAAAAATAATATCAAAGGCACATAACTCTGCACTGATGAGCAGAGTATGCTCTCCTGGCCAGAGTATAAATCCAACAATCCACACAAAATTTTTTTAATGTTTTCAACGTTAAACTTAATTACCATTAAAAATCATAGAAAAGCATGCAGAAATATAATACATCTATTAGTATAAATTCCTTTTATCATAATAATCACAAATGACATTTTTAAAATTCTTACATGCATAAAAAATGTGAAACACTTAGAGAGATAATATCAATGTTTTATCAATAGCCTGTTATGGGGGCAAAACGTATTATTGAAAACCTGTCACTGATATTTAACCCTTTGACCCTCGAATTTGTTCAAAGAAATTTTAAATTTTTTCATAGAAAATGTACATTTGCAGAACAAGACTATTTTTGAAAATTGACAACTGGAATGACTGGCTCGGCTATCAAATGGCTATCGAGCCAGTAGTTCCAGTTGTGAATTTTCAAAAATTGGTCTGCAAATGGACATTTCTCCTGACCATTGCAGAAGCCATTTTTGGCTGATATGAGTTAACGAGTTAACAGGCTCTGTACAGAGACAGTCATATCAATAAGAAGTTTTCAAAAATATTATTTTCCCAAGGCTGCATGATTATTATCAGAAATCCACAATACTAGAGGGCTGCATTGTTTCATTATGAAATGCATACCACATTGGTTACTGGTTGATGGTACAAATCACCAGGAACCAGTCTGACTAGCTGTTACCTTACAAGCAAATGTACATTGAATCATCAGTGTTTCTGTGGTCGCACAACCGGATCATATAGACATAGCGAGACTATAAGGCAGATTTCATGGTTTTATAGGACACGATATTTCAGAATATCATCAGATTCTGGAATAATTTTCAGTCATAAGTAGAAGAGTTATTTTTGAAGAGAATGATATTAGAAGTCCAATGAAAAGTGGTATTATATTTGAGGCGGTCAGAGTTAACACTTTAATGGTCAAATTTGGTCAAGGAAATTAAAATAATTGCTTACTGAATATCCATTTGCAGGCCAACAGACAACTTTTAAAAATTTACCACTGGAATGACTGGCTCGGTTATCGAGCCAGTCATTCCTGTGGTAAATTTTCAAAAATATTCTTCTCTTCACCTGCAAATGGACATTCCTCAAGATGACTGCAGAGGGTGAGTTTGGTCGGCTTGACCATTAAAGGGTTAGGTTATCAAGCGTACACATAAAGCTGTCTTTCTCCCATTGTTCATCGATCAATCCTTGTTCTCGCTTCAGCGATGTCAAATTACCAACGTTACCAAGCATCTGCATCATATCGTACGATTTAAAGCACACTGCGTTGACCTGTGTGGTGTACACTACGGCTCAGAAATAAGTTAACAGTTTCCAACACCAAAAACATTATTTTGTTTTGGAAACATATTGTGTGAGCTATATTGTAGCAATACCATAAGGGAAATCGCAGACTTCTAGAGTATTATGGAGATCAGTTAATATATACGACAATAAATTACCTCCCTTGACACATTGATTAGAAAAGGGTGTGACAATGAGTTCTCTCCCTTAGTGATTCATGCTCCTCAAAGTGACAATTAAAATGATATTACAATTTAACATTTTTATTATAAAACCATGCAATTCAAATCAATAGGCAAGTTAGTCTTCACATGTATTTACATACATTACTCTGAATTTTTGTATTAGCTGCTATCCTTCTCGATTCTGGTGTGTCTGCTACTGATGTGAACTTTGTTGTTGGATAATGACTGAAATGATAGAACACAATAGATAGATGTAAACAGAGGGATATTATCTGTTACTCAAGAATCTGAGTCATAATCAATTATGTCACTAGTTAGCTGACGTCGCATTCATAACATATAGCGGTCGTGAAAATCAAAACGTCTGTCACGAGTGTACAAATTGAAGTCTTTGATGATTTTACAATTTAATAAACATTATGTTGAATATTTTGAAACCAATTAGACTGGGACCTGTTGCTGCCACGGACAGCAACATAGACAGCACCAGCTCCCAGTCAATTTAGTTGCTTACCTTGAAATTTAGATTCTGGGAATTCAGGGCTCAGTTCCAAAACGCATAAAAATTAAAAAGCCATTGGAGCTTAGCTAAAATGGGTGTGGCATAACTTGAAATGTATCCATCAATTATTAGGATTATATTAACTATATCATATGTTTTTCCTTCTGTCTGTAACATTGGTCGTGCCATCTGTCCATCAGTGTGCGTGTTGTCCTTGGTTAGTCTCTCATTGTCATTCAAGAAATTAGCTTATTTTTTTAGTATCTTGTGTGTAACTTCATCTGTAAATTGCTTATGGGGCTAGTAAGATGTCTGTTATTTTGGGCTTCCATCTGTACAGTACATCTGTCAGTCCATACATCTGTGAGCGTGAGCAGAGCTTCTATAAGGAATATGTTGACACCTTATCGGTATATTGGCATTGGATTAGGAAGACGCCTCATGTTTTATGCTAACCATGTATGCATCCATCTATGCAGGCTTCGTTCTCATTCGATAGCTAAGCTTCTACATGGAGTACATTTGTAAGTCCATGGGGCTAGGAAGGAGGCAATGGATCTTTCCAATTTTAGCTACATGCCCTGCCATCTCCATGTAATCTCCACCCATACCTCGTTCATGTTGGGATCAATCGATCCCTGAACTCTGTGACTATCAATTTCCAGAAAACTATACAGGGAAGGTGTTGAATATTTTAAAACTAATTTGACTGGGTGCTGTCGCTGCCGACGGCAGCGACAGCGCCAAGTCAAATTAGTTTCAAAATATTCAACAACATGCATCATTATTAAACTGTAGCGATACAATTCGTACAACAACGTTTAATCCGTCTCTAATTATGCATTCATGATGTACTTATCTATGTCAACCATGACATCATAGATCCTACACGTCACGTAGTTGATTATGACGTCATATGATGGATGGATAAACTGGAAAGCTCCATTATGGGTTGGGTCCATCCCTCCATTCATATCTCTTGCCAACCATGTCTGTGCACATGCACGCATGCATACATAAGTATGTGCAGAAATGTGCGTGTGTGCGTGCGTGCGTGCATTCCTGACAGTTTGTCAGGCACCAGCTACATGTTAGTACCGGACATCCAAAATTTATTGCCTGCTGCTAAGACAATTAGTCTCCTTTACTTAACCGTTTAACACTCGAATTTGTTCAAGAAAATCTAAATTTTCTGATAGAAAATATCCATTTACAGATGAAGAGAAGACTATTTTTAAAAATTTACCACTGGAAGGAATGAATGGCTTGTCAAAACCACTGCAGAAGCCGTTTTTGGCCGACTTCAGAGTTAAATGGTTAGAAACATGTCAGATAGCAACTAAACCAATATCAATGATTATGATATACATTTGGTAGGTGAATATGTTATGGCTTAATCAACAGTTGTACGCAGACTCTTCTGTTACACATTGCAACTGTCTAAATCTGTACTTGACGCAATTTCAGGAACTGGAATACCTGTGTCTGACATGTGATAGACTGACCAGTGCCTGACAATGTCCTTGAGCAAATATCCTTGACTGGCACGTTATTTGCAGGCTTTGGGTTGGCTATGGTGCTAGGAACAAGATATTATCTTTGTCGATCTATACATTCATCAACCCCCAAAATTGCCACAACAAAATGCTGCCGTCGCTAAAAAAAAATAATTTTATTGACAAATCTTTACCGTTGCCGAACACATTCAGTCAATCATGAATCCATTTCCTCATTCAATCATATCAACTAAGTGACATGTACGTAGGATTATGTTATAATCATTGAGTTATGAATGACTCGATTTATGCCGTCTTAAATGCTTAACATGATTGATAATAACAACGTAGTCAGCTTAAAGGTAACCCAATTAGGGTAAGTGTGGTATGCAGACCAAGAAAAGAGCAATTTTGAAAATTTCCCACTGGAATGACTGGCTCAATAACCGAGCCAGTCATTCCAGTGGGAAATTTTCAAAGATAGTCTTCTCATGGTCTGCAAATGGACATTTTCTGTGAGAAAACTGAAAAATTTGAGAGTCAAAGGGTTTATGTGCTCCAGTCATATTATTTAACCTCTAACACCACAGCTGGCTAAAAGTGGCTTCTGCAGTGGTTTTGATAAATGCCCATTTGCAGAACAAGAAGCCTATTTATAAACAAGGCAAATCAATAAATTGATGTATGCTCCCCAAAGGCATACTCTGCAGAGAAACTGAATGGATAACCCCCAAGGAATATGCTTCAGGGAAAGGTTTGGAACTGTGGCTCAGACACAGAGAAACGGACATATGGAGGCATGGACGAATTGGTGAATGGATAACCTAAGATGCATTCATGACAAAAGAACAGACAGATGCATGACCTACTTTTCATACTGTGCACACCTTCTCCCTAAGATGCATCCACATGTATACCAAGTTTGGTGACCATATGTGAAAGTCTTGAAACTATGGCCCGGACAAACATTTTCTGTGATATTCAGTCGACCATGAAAAGTAGGTCAGCATGACCTACTTTTCATACTCCGCAACCTTTTCCATAACATGTATCCACATACCAAGTTTGGTGACCATATGTAAAAAAGTCTTCAAACTATAGCCCGGACAAACATTTTCTGTGATATTCAATCGACCATGAAAAGTAGGTCAATATGACCTACATTTGACCTACTTTTGATACTCTGCACACCTTCTCGCTAAGATGCATCCACACACCAAGTTTGGTGAGCACATGTGCAAAAGTCTTGAAACTATGGCACGGACAAACATTTTCTGTGATATTCAGTTGACCATGAAAAGTATGTCAGCATGACCTACCTTTCACCTGCTTTTCACACTCCGCACACCTCGCTAAGATGCATCCACATACCAAGTTTGGTGACCATATGTGAGTCTTGAAACTATGGCCCGGACAAACATTTTCTGTGATATTCAGTCGACCATGAAAAGTAGGTCAGCATGACCTACTTTTGATACTCTGCAACCTTTTCCATAACATGTATCCACATACCAAGTTTGGTGACCATATGTGAAAGAAAGTCTTCAAACTATAGCATGGACAAACATTTTCTGTGATATTCAGTCGACCATGAAAAGTAGGTCAGCATAACATACTTTTGACCTACTTTTCATACTCCGCACACCTTCTCCCTAAGATGCATCCACATACCAAGTTTGGTGACCATATGTGAAGTCTTGAAACTATGCCCCGGACAAACTTATATATGTTGAACGGACGGATGGACAGACGGACGAACGAATGGACGGACAAAGCGGCAACTATATGCTCCCACGAAATTCTAGTGGTAAATTTACAAAATAGTTTTCTATTCTTCTGCAAATGGACACTTTCTATGAAAAAATCGAAGTGTTCATGAATAAATTTGAGGGTTAACCCATTCAACGATGAATTTTCTCAGTTTCATGGCAACAATAACACAAGAAATTGTTGAAATATTCTGAAATGAATTTGACTGGAAGCTGTTGCCTTAAGAACGTTTTCCATGCATGCGTGATGCGTATGCGTGACGCATATGCGTATGCGTATTGGTGATGCGTATGCGTATTGTGCTTTTCCATGCACGCATATACGGTTTGCGTGTAGCGTGCGTTTTTGTCTTTAAAACCAGCAGAAAATCAAGATAATATCCTTTTCTCGCCAATATTGCAACAAGCAATATGCCTGTACCATGGGGGATAAGTCAGGTGATAGAGGTAGAAGAAAATGAAATGTGGATATTGTTATTAGCTGCATGGCAAAAAAGACATACGTATTGTTGTAAAAAATATTTTCCCGCGAAAACACCCTCGTGTGACGTCATATGGGAATTTCTTGTCCATAACCTGAGGGTATGCGTTAAAAAATTGGTCCCGAAGCGATTTTCTTACGCATACGCATCCCGCGTACCAATACGCATCATGCGTTATGAACACATGGAAATAGGCCATATAATTAACATTATATCGAAAATATACGTGTCACGCGTGCATGGAAAATGCCCTTTAGGGAAAAAGCTTTAAATACCTAACAAGTTGATAATGACAAACGCATGTTTTCAAAAAGTCAGTCTGTGATTGGTTAACTCTTACCACTCTGATGTCAATATTCTGTCTTTCACTATGTCAATAACAGAGAGGCTGGTGTACATTTTCCAACAATTTTGGTGGATGATGTTGCTGTCTACGACAGCAACATCTCCCACCAAATTTGTTGCAAAATGAACACCAATTCATCTTTTAATTCATTTTGAAATTTTAACATTTTGTCCTGCGAGTAGAAAGGGTTAACCGAGCATATGATTAATTACTATGCTATAATTATAAGCTTGTCTCCTCATAATTACTTTGTTTTTATTTATGATCAGTACCCTTTCATTGCCAAAAACCTGACCTATCTCGGAATTAGAGCACCTATACATGGTAAGGCTATTGAATAATTTTATTTTAAAATAATTAGAATGGTAAGTGTTGCTGCTTTCCAGCATAATCAGTTCTAAAATATTCAAGAGCACTGACATGTATTAACTCTTGAACACTTTAAGGCTCAAATTTGTTCAAGAAATTTCATTTTACTGGTTTTACAATGTACATTTTTTTGGAAAATTTCCTACTGTAATGACTGGCTTGGTTATTGATCCAGTCATTCAAGTGGTAAATTTTTTAAATCACAAAAGGCATTTTTGACCAGCTCGAGTCTTCAAGGATTAATTATCAAGCCGATCAAAAATGGCCCCTGCTGTGGTGTTGAACGCTGTCCAGTTACTGGCCAAGTCATGACTATTTTTGAAAATTTATTGCTGGAATAGCTGACTCAATAAATGAGTCATTCATTTCAGTGGTAAACTTTCAAAAATAGTCCTCTCTTGGCCTGCAAATCGACATTCGATAAGCAAATATTTTAATTTTCTTGACCAAATTTGGACACCAGCAGACCATTAAAGGGTTAAAACATAATCTCATGGCTTGCAAATGGACATTCAATAAGGTTTCTATATTTTAATTTTCTTGATAAATCTTGAATATTGAAGGTTAATATTATTATTATATGTCATAAAGAGTTTACAGTCAGCATGTCTGGAAGTAAGTGCTAACCCATATATATATATATATATATATATATATATATATATATATATCAATAAGTTTTTCAAGAATAAGTTTTTCAAGAATGATTTAGATTATATATATATATATATATATATATATATATATATATATATATATATATATATATATATATATATATATATATATATATATATTTTTTTATAGAAGTCAAAGTGGCTCTAGTAATTTACTATTTGTAGCGTGTAAATATCATTCAACCATGGAAAAAGCACAAAAAGTGACGCATCAAATTATATTATATCGTAGAAAAATAAGTTGGCCTGTAGTATTAATTAATGCAGTTTATTGTCTGCCAAAATATTTACAATTATATAATCATAACACTTAAGATAGTGTGTTATTTTGAAAACTGTTTGGTGAACATTATTGTTGCTTAACCCTTTAAACCTCAAATTTGTTTTAAAAACCTCCAATTTTCTCATATAAAAATGTCCATTTGCAGACCAAGAAGACTATTTTTGAAAATTTATCTCTGGACTGACTGGCTCGTCATTTCAGTTGGTAAATCTTCAAAATATAGTCTACTCTTGGTCTGTAAATGCACGTTTTCAGTGAGAAAATTTAAATTTAAGGGATTAATTGACCAATTTTGTTGATCAAGGGGTAAACTCTGGGTGAAGAGGCAGTGAAGATTGGCCAGGATTCCAATGACTATGCAACTGTCAGTATTTACTGAGCCACAAACCCTTTAAAACAGCCACCAATCCTTTAAAAACAGTCTGGTTTTAAAAGCATGTTCCTACTGCCACTATCGCCCCACCAGGTGTTCACTGTTCAGTATAATAAAATTAGAAAGTGTAGAGAAAATGTAATCCAGGGTTCAACTGTCACCCAATTTACACTCAATGAATCATCCAGTCGATTAACGACAACCATTTGATAAGGAGGAAAAGTAAAATCCTGGGCCCACTGCTTTGCAGTACTGCTGATATTGCTGCACTCTGCATCATGGGGAACATAGCTTTCAAGTCCTTCTGGAAGCTATGGATTCGTAGATCAAAGATGCCCTTGATTAAAAGGCTACATTTATACAATGCAACATGCATATCCTTGATGATGTATAACTGTAACAGCTGGGCAGCTCCAATGACAGGTCTAGACAAACTCGATAACTCGATGCCTGCCACTGCAAACACCTACGCACCATCACTGGACACTGATGGCCAGGCAGCATAATTTCCAACGATGCACTATACACGATGTGTAATACGACGATGCTGTCTGTAAAAGTCACCCAGCAAAGATGGTCCATGTTTGGCCATGTGCTAAGGATGCCAGAAGAGACACCAGCAGAGCCTTGGAATTCGCCATACTCGGAGCCAGAAGAGGACATCATTGCATAAATCTGCTAAGCGTGCTACGAGGTGACCTCAAGAAAGCAGGACTCGGTAGACTCAGTCAAGAATTAACCTCCGGAAGCTAAGAATTATGGCTGAGGACAAGACACAGTGGGCAACAATGAAGGAGGACTGATTGCTGCTGTACGATGTTTCTACTACTACAGCCGAAGAATACAGTAATCATACATCATATATTTGATAAGAATTTCGGGCAAGAAAAAGGACAATGCTTCATAGCATTGTATAAGTAGTACAAGTAGCTATATTCTCCCCCAGTCCACCCTCAGATATAATTTTGTCAATGTTACAATTGTGATGTAAAAACAAATAACATTTATCATCCACACGATTATTGTTGTTGTCATATATCTAAATATGAATTTCATCCTTCTTGTCATCATCATTATTGTCATCTGTCTATGATCACCACTACCACCACCACCATCATCATCATCATCAACAGCAACAGTAATAGTGGCGCCACCACAGATGCCTACCCAAAAAAAAAATATATAGAATTCAATTCTGAACATAAACATTGCCATAAGTGTACTGCGATACATAAGTACACTTAATGCAATTATTCTTGACATAAAGCAGCCTCGAGGCATCGACACCGACACAGACTGCCTGGAAAATAATGCAATAATTCCAACAATAACTATATTTCAGAGGTAATTCATACTTAGAAATTCAATAAAGGCCAGAAATAGCAAACTGATGGAGGAGTGAATGATGAGTATGTAATATCTGTTTATATACAGCAACCATGCAATCAGGTGATTAGCCTGAATGATGAGGCCCCAAGCAAATGATCACAAAAGAAGTGACTCCAAATTCAATCAACCTCCTCTTTGATATCACACAGTGGAGTGTAGGCTTGCGCAATTACACGATTAAATCGACAATTGCGATAATATTTTTAAATAGTGAATTTCCAGGACTCTCATAAGGGTCCTTTTGGGGTATACACCCCATAAAATGCAACTTGGGCAACCCACACCACCACCTCCTCCCCCACCTCTCCCCCCCCCACAAACCCACCCAAAAGCTGTGTCTTATGGGAACCCTGAAAATCTTGTACAATTACTAAATATTAATGGACCTTTCCATTTTTAGCTATGCCCTGCCCATCACTAGCTAAGCTCCACCCACAACTTGCCGTGTTGGGATTGATCGATCCCCGAATGCCCTAGCTTTCCATTTCCTGAAAACTATACAGGGAAGCTGTTGAATATTTTGTAACTAATTTGAATAGCAGCAATAGCGCCAAGTCAAATTAGTTTCAAAATATTCAACAGAATATTTATTAAATAGTAAAAGCAACCAATTTGTACACCGATGCATAGACCGTCTTCAAAATGTATGCGTTCGTGACGTACTTATCCAAGTCATTCATGACGTCATTCATTATGATGTCATTCTACACATCACGCAGTTCATTATGACGTCATATGATGGGTGGGTGGGTACTCTGGAAAGGTGAATTCAATCAACCTCCTCTTTGATATCACACAGTGGAGTGTAGGCTTGCGCAATTACACGATTAAATCGACAATTGCGATAATATTTTTAAATAGTGAATTTCCAGGACTCTCATAAGGGTCCTTTTGGGGTATACACCCCATAAAATGCAACTTGGGCAACCCACACCACCACCTCCTCCCCCACCTCTCCCCCCCCCCACAAACCCACCCAAAAGCTGTGTCTTATGGGAACCCTGAAAATCTTGTACAATTACTAAATATTAATGGACCTTTCCATTTTTAGCTATGCCCTGCCCATCACTAGCTAAGCTCCACCCACAACTTGCCGTGTTGGGATTGATCGATCCCCGAATGCCCTAGCTTTCCATTTCCTGAAAACTATACAGGGAAGCTGTTGAATATTTTGTAACTAATTTGAATAGCAGCAATAGCGCCAAGTCAAATTAGTTTCAAAATATTCAACAGAATATTTATTAAATAGTAAAAGCAACCAATTTGTACACCGATGCATAGACCGTCTTCAAAATGTATGCGTTCGTGACGTACTTATCCAAGTCATTCATGACGTCATTCATTATGATGTCATTCTACACATCACGCAGTTCATTATGACGTCATATGATGGGTGGGTGGGTACTCTGGAAAGGTGAATTCAATCAATCTCCTCTTTGATATCACACAGTGGAGTGTAGGCTTGCACGACTACGCGATTAAATCGACAATTGCGATAATTTTTTTAAATAGTGAATTTCAGGGATTCTCATAAGGGTCCTTTTGGGGTATATAGCCCATAAAATGCAACTTGGGCCACTCACACCCACCCACCCCCAACCACCCAAAAGCTGTGTCTTATGGGAACCCTGAAAATCTTGTACAATTTTTAAATATTAACTGGCTGTAGTGTTTTTGTACAAAATACCCATAAAATCTAACATGGAATACCCATAATTCATAGCTGTGATGAGTCCATGGTACCTTCTAGTTCAGGGACAGACCTGGCTTTCACAAATGATTAGCCAACAGATTAGCCAACGAGTTTTTCTTAGCCAAATCGTAACAATTTTAGCCAATGTTTTGCAATGTATACAATCCATCTCCATTAGGTAACCATTTCAACTGAACTCTACATGCCAATAATACAAGATTATGTTGAATATTTTGAAACTAATTTGCCTGGAAGCTGCTGCTGCCTAAGGCAGCAATAGTTTCCAGTCAATTTAGTTTCGAAATATTCAACAGCTCACCTATATGGGTGCTTTTAATCTGAGATATTGGAACTTCAGTGTTTATTTGGTCACAATAAAACACAACATAATTACATGTTAGTTCTTCACAATTAATCTTAATGGTACTCTACTTAGAAAATATGTATAATAATGTGATTTTAATCATTAGCCAAATATTTAGCCAATCCTGCTTTCTATTAGCCAGATTTCAATTTTACTAGCATTTGGCTAATTGGCGAATGGGTAGGTCAGTCCCTCTAGTTTAGCATAGATGAAACCTGCATTGGAAACCCAGATTTTCAGATTATGACCCTGGATTTCAGCTTGAGAGCCCCACTTTTCAGTGTGGGGCTTCTGGGACTTCCAAAACTTAGATACCATGAGAAACCTTGGTGAATTCATAAGATTAAGAATTAAATAATCGAATAATCATGAATAAATGCTATCTCTGCTCTCTAGGTTCAATAGCACGGAGACTTAAAATTTGTGAAACAGGAGTAAAACTTACATAGTCAAAACCAAAAACCTTCTAAAATTGCAGATAAAAACTGGTTTCGTATTTAGACAGACTACATTTGTACATACATGAATTCTATACTTACGCATTGCAATATGGTTTTTTGTTGTAACCTTTGTAATTCTTCATATTTAATGTCATCTTGCATTCCTGACATCGGAAACATGTTTTGTGCCATATCTGTAAAACAGAAATATATCTCATTAAAATAATAAATAACAAGAGGCCAAAGGGCCTGTGACGCTCACCTGGACCATTAGCATTTGAACCATTTGCATCTAAATACATACGATGGATCATTTCTGGAAAATCCAAGATGGCCACCCCAAAGAATGTTCTAGAGTCTACCATGATAGGGTCATTCTAGCCAAATTTGGTTGAAATATGTCAAGCGACTAGTGAGAAGCAGCGTATTGAAAATTTCTGGTAAATTTTTCATAAAATCTAAGATTTTCACCCAAAGATTTCTCATCCAAAAGTCTGAATAGAATTTCTAGAGCCTACCACCATAGAATCCATCCAGTGAAATTTGTTTGAAATATGTCAAGCAGCTAAAGAGGTGTAGCAAATTTGACAATTTCCGGTAAATTTTTCATAATACCTAGGATTTTAACCCAAAAAAATTGATCAATCAAAATTCTGAAGAGGTTCTAGAGCCTACCACCATAGAATGCATCTAGTCAAATTTGGTTGAAATATGTCAAGCAGCTAAGGAGTAGCATTTTGACCATTTCCGGTTGATTTTTCATCAAATCTCAGATTTTCACGCAAAAAATTGATCAATCAAAATTCTGAAGACGTTCTAGAGCCTACCACCATGGAATGTATCTAGCCAAATTTGGTTGAAATATGTCAAGTAGCTAAGGCGTAGCATTTTGACCATTTCCGGTAGTTTTTTCGGACAGATGACGGCTGGCCGTCATGGCATAAGCTCACTTGGCCTTTCAGGCCAGGTGAGCTAACAATTGAATAACAATTCTACAGAATTAAAGGGCTCGCCTATCTGCCTTATCAAGCTTTGTCTCTTTTGCACCTTGACCTTTGACCTTGTGACCTCAATGGCATCATGTTTCTTCTTGGCAGCATAAGCAACCATGTATGCAAGTTTAGTTTCAACATGGTAACCCTATCCTGAAATAAAAGACAAAGCACTTTGCTAAATGTTGACATGACGCTGCGGTCAGAAAAGTGATACTAGACTTGTGCGAGTATTGTTTTGAGTGATCACGATCGATTATTTAAGAATAATCGTGATTACTCGATTTAAATCAGTCTGGATACAAATTACGCAGATATACATGTATAACAACAAAGACAAATCAATGAGGAAAGCTGCAATGCTATTTAGAAATGTCCATTTGCAGGCCAAGAGAAGACTATTTTTGAAATTGTATTACTGGAATGCCTGGCTCGGTGATAAATTAAAAAAAAAAATTTTCTCTTGGCCTGCAAATGGACATACATTCGTTGAGGTAGATCTCAATTTTCATGACCGATCGTATTAAGGAGTAAATTTTATGCAATAGAAATTATTTACAATTAATTGATGAGTTAATTTTTAATTATATAAATTTTAAAACATAATCGCGATTTTCGATTTAATCACGTAATCGTGCAAGCTTAAGTGAAACCTATTCCTTACTTGTGCTTCACAGGCAAGACAAAGAGCCTTCAACAAGCACATAAAACACAATCACCCTGATGCCACCGAGGCACCTACCAAGAAACAACCTGCCACCCGACACCCCCCAACCCCCCCTCCCTTCAAACAAGCAGCAAGGTGATGTAAGACTGCAAGTTGATGTTAAATCTGACATAACATAAGCCTTAGAAGCAACATGATTCAAAATTTGATTGATTTTGATATATTTCTTGGACATGTTGAAAAGACATAGTCAAATAGACCTTAGTGAAATTACCCTTCAGAAACCACGCTACCAACCACCCCGCAAGTGCAATTGCATATAATACACCCACCGTTTAGAACAGGGGACAAACTAGGCGTCATTTTAACCAAGATAGAAATATTGCCAAATTAACCATAAACCCAGCAACAACTCTTGTCATGTGTTACATGTATGTACAATTATAGACAGACGATGGACCTGGGCAGATGATAGATCCAATACTGAAAGCATTTACGTTGTTACAATTACCGTAAGATAACACCGTAGGGTGGGGATTACCTTACAATGGCAACATTTTGACCTTTCCAGTTTTAGCCATGCCTCACCCAAAGCCTAGTTAAGCTCCACCCACACATTGCTTGTGTCGCGATTGATCGATCCCTGAATGCCCTGACTATCAATTTCCAGAAAACTATACAGGTAAGCTGTTGAACATTTTGAAACTAGGGTAATTTGACTGGGTGCTGTTGCTGCCTATGACAGCAACAGCGCCCAGTCAAATGAGTCAAAATATTCAACAATGTTTATTAAATAGTAAAGACATACAATTCGTACAATAACGCTTCATCCGTCTTCAATTATGCATTCATAATGTACTTATCTACATCATTCATAATTTCATTGATTATGACGTTATATGATGGATGGATAAACTGGAAAGGTCCATTGACCAGAGTGCTATCTTTAGTTGCCATTCACATCTAGTATAAGTCGATCAGTCTGTCAGTCAAATCTTTGACAAGGGCCACCCCCCCCCCCCCCCCTAATTGACAACTATAGTGTGCTTCCACTTGTTTATTCTTATACATAAGCGCAGGATTGTTGAAAGCAGATTTTCTATGTACTTGCATAAGAGCATACAATAGGTGCCCAGCACACTTACACATACATACATACATGTATGGGTACATATATATACATGTGTAAAACATGATACATTGCATGAAAAAAACCACCTACTTCGTTTCATAGTCAGTGGTTAGTTGTAAACAGATGGCCTAGCTGCTGCATATATTATATTTATATACCATTCTCTTTCACGTTGAGTTATTAGAAGTGTGAGTACAATAAGAAGCTTTACAGTACACAGATGAAGTGAGATATATTAATTGTATATAGAGGCAAAACCGTCTTATACTTCCTGTAGAGACTCTATTTTAAGCTTTCCAAAAGGTCGGGTTTGCTAAAGAAGAAAGATGAGAGAACCCACGTTACCTGTGAGAGAAATACATGTTTCCATTCAGTAATTGTTGAAATTTGACTGCTGCAAGACACCAGTCAATAATTTCACCGGGCACATCTTTCAGTCAAGTTGTTTTCAAAATATTCAGCATTTCCAGAGTTAAATTCCACCCAAGCAATATGTAGTCTGCAGAAACTCAGCAGGTAGACAGTTAAACATCTCATGGTCAAATTTGGTCAAGAAAATCTAAATATATACATACTGAATGTGTATTTATAGGTCAAGAAAAACTAATTTTGAAAATTTACCATTTCAAAGACTGGCACGGTTATCAATTAAGCCAAGCCAGTCATTCCAGTGGTACATTTTCAAAAACAGTCTTCTTTTGCCTTATCAATGGACATTCCTCAAGACCGCTGCCGAGGCTGGTTTTGGCAGAACTTTATACAACTATTATCATCGGACCGCAAAGATGACAACTCCACCTTGTAGAGACAGGCAAAGGAGACCCTGAATCTAGCTAAGCTCCACAGCATGGCGTCTTCGAGCATTGACCCTTTAACCCTTTGACCCACTAATTTAATCAAGAAAATGCCAATTTTCTCATAGAAAATGTTCATGTACAGACCAAGAAAATACTATTTTAGAAAATTTACGACTGGAATGATGGCCTGAGTTATCGAGCCAGTTATTCCAGTGATAAATTTTCAAAAATAGTCTTCTCTTGGTCTGCAAATGGACATTTCTCAAAACCACTACAGAAGCCGTTTTTGGCTGATATGAGCGTTAAAGGTTTAATAGTTAAATTTTATCAAGAAGAATGTCAATTTGTAGGTTAAGGCTATGAGAAGACAATCTTTGAAAAGTTAACACAGGAATGACTGAGTCGACTGTCGAGTAAGTCATTCCAGTGACAAAATTAAAAAAAAGTCAAAGGTCAATAGTAAAATGGACAACATACAAAGGTCAGTTTTGGCAGGCTTACATAAAAACATTAAACAAGACCAATCAGAGATTGAGGAACCCCTCAGCCTTCCGTTTTTATCACAGTGTAAAAATTTTCAAATTGGTTCAGATCTCTTAGGACCACGTTCAAATTTGACCAAAATTGGGCCAGCAGATCCGACTGACTTACTGACCGACCGACACAGATCAGACAGACAGACAGACACAGACAGACACACAGAGACAGACAGACAGAGACATGATCGCAATACCCTCTTCCCCTTACGCGGCGAAGTAGCAAGCCGTTAAGATTTTCACCAATTAGCTCCTCTATGTTGCAATTAGCAATACATAATTACTGAGAGATAACCTAATTTACTCAAATAACTTCATCACTCATGTTCTACAGTCCAATATATCTAGTATTGATAACGCTTTACA
Organism: Chaetoderma sp. LZ-2023a; assembly: GCA_034401795.1. Taxonomy (NCBI): domain Eukaryota; kingdom Metazoa; phylum Mollusca; class Caudofoveata; order Chaetodermatida; family Chaetodermatidae; genus Chaetoderma; species Chaetoderma sp. LZ-2023a. Next base: position 29,269,908 of record CM067364.1, read on the forward strand.
CCATCACCCTACCCACCAATCACTCAATATATCCATCAGCGCAACAACGCATGTCTAAGGGAAATCCCTAGTATTAAGAATCACGGTCATCGTGACCTGCTACGTCAGAATAATTTATACTTCACATCGACCTTTTAATCAGCCTTTCATCCGTGTTCAATATGCATAAACCCTTCTAACATGTCTAATGATCAAGATGGATACAGAAAATCACATATTTTGCTTATTGAATGTGTTGTTGAAGGATTTAGTAAGACATACATGAAGCATGTACACTCACTAATTATAGTTTGATAATAAACCAGTATATACGGGTTAACCATTTAACTTGTCTTGAGAAATATCCATTTGCAGACCAAGACTATTTTTTGAAAATTTACCACTTGAATGACTGGCTCGATAACCGAGCCAGTCATCCAGTGGTAAATTTTCAAAAATAGTCTTCTCTTGGTCTGCAACTGGACATTTTCTAAGCGAAAATTAAAAATTTTCTTGAACAAATTCGAGGGTTAAAGGCTTAAACAAGGACTTAATGAGATCTCTGAATCTTGGAATCTGTTCTGTTACAACTTACAAGTGTTTTTAACCATTTAAGCCTCGAATTTGCTTATCAGAAATTTCAATTTTCTCATAGAAAATGTCCATTTCCCGACCAAGATTTTATTTTTTTCAATTTACGATTGGAAAATTGGTTATCTAGCCAGTGGTAATATTTCAAAAATTGTCTTCTCATGGTTTACAAATGGACATTTCTGAACACTTCGATGCACAAGCAAATTTTTGGCGGGCTTCAGCATTTAAAGGGTTACAGGATATCTGAATCTTGGAATTTATAATTTAAGGTGTGTTAAGTGACTTTTTAAAGGGGAATTCCCCCCAACCCCCCCCAACCCAACACACACACACACACACACACACACACACACACACACACACACACACACACACACACACACACACACACACACACACACACACACACACACACACACACACACACACACACACACACACACACACACACACACACACACACACACACACACGGCAACAAAACATAAGTATTCATGTGCAGCATTAGTCACAAAATTTATTAACCCTTTAACACTCATATATCAGGCAAAAATGGCTTCTGCACTAGTCTTGAGAAATGTCCATTTCCAGACCAAGAGGAAACTATTTTTGAAAATTTACCACTGGA
>CM067364.1:29271608-29374488 GCA_034401795.1 Chaetoderma sp. LZ-2023a
GAGGAAACTATTTTTGAAAATTTACCACTGGAATGACTGGCTCTATAACTGAGCCAGTCATTACAGTGGTAGTTTCAAAAATAATCTCTTGGTCTGCAAAAGGACATATTCTGTGAGAACATTGAAATTTTATGAACAAATTTGAGGGTTAAAAGGGTTGAGCAGTGACCAGTGACTAATCAGAAAACATAAAAATAATTGACTAACATGTCCGACAGAGTCACATGTCCTGAACAGGCTTACTGTTATCCTGATTCAATAAATTGATTTATAGTATGGAAAGTTATGTTGACATTTGCAGACAAAGATGAGAATTTTTGAAAATTTTACAACTGGAATGGCTGGCTCGATAACCGTGCCAGTCATTCCAGTGAAAAATTTTCAAAATTAATCCTCCCTTGCACAGCAAATGAACACTTTCTATCAGAAATTTTTAATTTTCTAGAACAAATTTGGGGGTTAAACGGCTAATACATGATATTTAAACGATCAAGAGGTGTATCACCCTAGCAGGTAATAGCACTGAATATATGTCTATCAAGTATTTGAGTATGTATTTACAGTAACAATCCTGGGTTAAAAATAACTACAGATAGAAGAGACAAAACAGCACTAACTAACAAGCAAAGACACATTCCTTAGTCTTACATGTATACATGTGTCTCAGCCACAAAAAAAAATATACAGATTCAATACACAGTTAACCCTTTAACACAGAAATTAAGAAAATTTAAATTTTCTCATAGAAAATGTGGATTTGCAGACCAGAAAAAACTATTTTTCTAAATTTACCACTGGAATGACTGGCTCGGTTATCGAGCCAGTCATTCCAGCGGTAAATTTTCAATAATATTCTTCTCTTGGCCAGCAAATGGACATTTCTCAAGACCACTGCAGAAGCCATTTTTTGGCTGATATGAGTGTTAAAGGGTTAATAGTCAAGGTGGTCAAAAAATCCCATTTAGCCTTGATAAAACTACATTTGCCGACCAAGATGACAATTTTTGAAAATTTACCACTGGAATGACTGATTCGATAACCCTTTAACCCTAATATTTGTTCAAGAAAATTAAAATTTTCCCTATGCAACTCCACTCCTGCTTATTACTGTCTGAAATTATGCTAATAACATTTTCATAGCAATAACAAGAGGCTCAAGGGCCTTAATGCTAACCCGGACCATTAGCATTTGAACCATTAGCATTAGCCATAGTTCTTTAAATTCAGTGGCAACAAAATATACAAAATACTAAATTAGAATTCGGTATGCATATCTAGTAGGAAATTAACGATGGACGCTGACCACACAATCAGATAGACCCTTAAGTTCTATCCAGCCAATAAAAGAATCCAAGATGGCCACCAAACGCTAAATTTTTATATGTCCATCAGAGCCATCATTTATCATGGATCAAGTTCTCTTAAAGACTTTAATCACCTTTGATTATCGATGAAATGTAATAAGTTTCCGCCTGATCCATACAGCAGTTTCTGGGATGTTATTTTTGAGAACAAGATGGCCACCAGAAAAATGGACCAATCAAAATTCTGAATGGAAGTTCCACAGCCAGTCACCATAGGGTTGATTGACCCAACTTTCGATGAGAAGTCATTTAAAGTTGTTCCCATTCATTTCCTATAGGATTTCAGTAAGTAATGAAGACCCAAGACTGCCGCCAAAAAAATAAACCAAGCGAAATTCTGAATGGTAATTCGGGAGACTTTTACCCTGGGAATTTTTGGCCAAATGTGGTTGATGACACGCTATTGATTAAGGATGAGTAGTGTTTTAAAGAATTTCCAGACATTCTTCAAAAAATCTCTGTATAACAGTTCTAGAGCAATAGCTGCCCACAATGGCCACAATATGGTTGACTAGACAAATTCTGTTGAAATCCATTTTGATAATTTTATAAAATCTAAGATTTTCACCCCAAAATTTGGCCAATCAAAATTCTGAATAGAAGTTCTGAAGCCTGCAACCATATGGTCTTTCTAGAGGAATTTGGTAGAAATCTGTCAAGTAAAGATTTTGAAGAATCATGTTATAAGATATAGTACATCTCAGAAATAACATTATATATGTAGTGGCTGAATGGCACAATAAATGTAGATGTAAGGGTGGAGAGAGGGGCAACTAGAATGCACTCTAGGGAGATGCTGACGTGTTTGTGCTCTGTCTGACATTCCACAAGTTTAGTGACCCTGTGACCTAGATTGATCTGTTGACCTCAAATTCAAAGCAATCATAAACTGTCGATATATGTGGTAAATCTGGTGCCTCAACCGTCTTTCATTCCAGCGTTATGGCCAAAAATGTGTATTCCAGTATGCACATTGTGACCGCATAACCGGCTATTTGATACTTTCTCCTGAAATGGTAGAATTTCTACCACCCTATAACATGAATGGATGTGCCATATTTGGTGCTTCTATAGGTCTACTTGCTTTCCTGATTTATGGCTAAGAGTGTGTATTTTGGCATGCACTAAGTAATTCTATGACTTAGATATTTGAACTTTTGACCTAAAACAAACTACAATATGAATGTATGTTATCGATTTGGTGACTACCTTCTTGTTTGCCGAGTTATCGACGAAAGTGTGTATTTCTGGATGCAATAGACCTTTCCAGTTTTAACTATGCCCCGCTCATCACTAGCTAAGCTCCACCCACACTTGGCCATGTTGGGATTGATCGATCCACGAATGCCCTGACTATTATTAATTTCCTGAAAACTATACAGTTAAGCTGTTGAATATTTTGACAGCAACAGCGTACTGTGAAATTAGTTTCAGATTATTCAACAGGATATTTATTAACTCTTACCACTGTGGTGTTAATTTTTCAATAAATTTGGTGGAAGATGTTGCTGTCAGCCTGTCATAGACAGCAACATCGTCCACCAAAGTTTTTGAAAAATGTACACCAGTTTCTTTCCTATTGGCACAGTAAAAGGAAGAAAATTGCCATCAGTGTGATAAGGATTAAATAGTAGACATACAATTCGTACAACAACGTATAGCCCACCTTCAACTATACGTTGGTGACGTACTTATCGACGTCATTGATTGTGATGTCATTCTATACATCACGTACTTGATTATGACATCATATGATGGATGGATACAATGCAAAGGCCCATTAGTGATCCCAAACGTAGATATTTGAACGTGTAACATGAAGAAAAAATCGTGGTTTAGACAACCACAATATAAATGTATGCTACAGATTTGCTGATCTTACCCTCTTGCATTGCAGATATCAACCATAATCTGAATTCCTGTATGTCTGACTTTTGACCTCAAACTATTTTTCTCTAGCTACTCAATGTATATGCCAAATTTGGTGAGTCTACCGCATAAGAGTCTGGAGGTATGCGTTGGATAAAGAGTCAAACAAACAGACGCACCAAAAGCAATACTCACACCAGCCGCATGAGTAATTAGGAAGATCAATTACTTTGAATTAATAATAAATCAATACATAGTTAAGTTACATGTCGATGAGGAGGATGACCTGACATATATTCAATTAAATCACATCAGGAATTCCTCTTTCAATGAACGCATGGACAATATTTCGCGTGAATTTAACTGTCTCACTGCTGTAAGCCATCAGAACACAATTTCCAAGCGCAATCTCTCTGGATATGCTGAATATTTTGAAAACAATTTAACTGGAGGTTTTTGGTGGCTCCGTCAAATTGTTTTCAAAATCTTCAGCACAGCCACAGTTAAACCCAATGGAAAATAATGTACAGTAACCTGCTGAAAATAATGTACTGTAATTCAGCTGTCTGCTAATCCATGCCAGTGTTCTAAGAAGAACAATCTCTGATTGCAACCCCTCACCATGACCAAAGTGCATCTTTTTGTGTTCAGCCTCATCCTTTCAAAAAAAAATTTAGCCAAACTGTACCCGCAATTTCCGAGATATCCATAGACCAGAATTTGATCTGATCTGGATCAGGTTTTTTTTTAATCCGGATCCCAGATCATAGACAAAGTCCTGAAATCCTCTTTCATGGTAAGACTTTTATATTTGTTATTGATCACTTAACCCTCTGGGCCCTACCAAGAATTTACAAAAAAGTGCTAGAAACCCTACAGCCAAAAGCTAGAAACTTGCTTAGAAACCTAGCCTGTTAGCGGTAATGGAGTGATAGCGTCGTAGTGCTACCATTCCAACTATATTAACTATTTTTGGCAAAGTAACAGATCACTATATATAAAACTATATATCATTAGAAAGGGCAATAAAATACCTTTAAGTACATATAAAATTTGTATGAATAAAATATATTTTAGTTAGTCAACGTGCTTCTCAAAATGGCCACACCTTATAGTATAAATACATTGGTCTATTTTTGCAAAGTTTATCGAAGTTTTTTTTAATTTTACAAATGCCATTGATAAATTTAATCACAATGGTATTAAAACTAACAGATAACAAAGTTTCGTGAAGGTTTTCATCCGATAAGATGTGAAAACGACAATTATATTATGTCATGGTACCGTAAAATTTCGAGAAATTCCGGTCATTATTTTGGGGGGAGGCCTCATTCAATGTTGAATAATTCCTTTATACATAATCGAACACATACCAGAGTTTCTCAGCGTTGACAGCGAATAAATGGCAAATTTTATGCTATGTAGCATTGCTGGGTGCACTCAGCCGTTTAAAAAGCGAACGCGAATGTTTTACACTAAGATTCTCTAGCATCGGACATTTTTTCGTAGCGGCGTCCCAAATAGGAATCGTTTATCGTGAGAGATCGCGAGAGGACAGGAATTTGTAGAATTGTACCCGTATCTAATATACGAGTACCAAGCTCATTACCCGTTATTGGCAACACTGTATGACGTACTATAAGATTGATGCGTCTGATTGGTCGGGAACACATGAATATTAATTTTTCCGGCAAGATGGCGACACGATCAGCTGTTTTGCAAAATAGTTGCGTGTTCAAATATGTCAATCTATGCATATTTCTTGTACGCCACAAACTAAGAAGTAGACAGATCACTAGATTAACGATATTGCCAATCGGGAAGTGGGATGCCGATATATTTGACAACTTTCGCATCTCAACTCGGCCTAATTAATGCTAGTAATTTGAAGAGTAAGTTATCTCGGAAATTGTAAACAAAGACACGCATCGATGATTGAGATTATCGGATTGTTTATCTATAACCTTATTGTGATTTCGCGACCAGAGGTAAACGAAATTGATTTATATATTATTGGTTCAGCTGCTCTCTTAACACAATCTATAACTTTCTCGGTTAAATTAGTCATTGAGTAACTGAAAACTTACAAGTAACAGCACATTTACTAATAATCATTGATGACTGGAACTTACTATTAATTCCTTAGAAAACAAATCTTTCACCCCTGGTTACAAACATTCTATCACCATTTACTGTGTGGCCAGTATCCTCTGATCACAGATATAGAGAACCGGGGCCCTGAAATAAACGTGGGTGCCCAAAATCAAAAACAATTTGTTGTCACATTTGAACCTGAAATTCCAGAACTCCACATTTACAGTCATTATAAATGTAAGATGTTGAATATTTTGAATCCAATGTGAAGCTGGTGCTGCCTTAGCCAGTTTAATTAGTTTCAAAATATTCAACAGAATTTTGAAACATTCGTAGCAAATTTATTATTCGCTCTTGTCGATTGAAAAGGTTAATCCAGTAACTAGTAGTCATACTCCCTCCTTGGACGATATATGCCCACCATTTATTATATTATTCATTTCATTTATGCGCTAAAATCTGAAGGTGGTGTATGACCATAACACCCGTTTTCGGGTCATAATGTTTACCAGTATATCCCTTAGTCTGAGTCTGCTCTGACTCAACCTGCCCCTGTGACAGATATTTGGACAGACTGTCAGTCTGTGACAGTCTGTCCAAATATCTGTCACTGGGACGGGTTGAGTCAGAGCAGACTCGGACTATATATACCTATGACCTTGTGCCGTACATGTATATTGTTAACCATTTAACATTTGAGTCAGACCAAAACTGCTGCAGTTGTCGAGGAAAATGTAAATTTTCCGACCAAAGTAAGATTATTTTTGAAAATGTATCACTGGAATGACTTGCTCTTGGTCTGCATATGGGCATTATCTGAGAAAATTTTAATTTTCATGAAAAAATTTGATTGTTAAAGTCTTAATAGAACACTTCTAGAATTTGGATATTTCTAACTTATCCTTCCTATTTTTTGCAGGTGACTGATGGGCGATGGCTTCTAAACTCTAAACGACCTCAGTTTTTCCTGCTACGCCTAATGGATTTACTAACATGGATTTTATAAAAATAAAAACTTGATGATGTGTGTTACTCTATAATCTAATTTTTGTATGGAAACAGTATATTTGAACTAAAACATGATGATGTACATTCGAAACATGATCACCTACTACACACATCAATGGCTGACAGCTATGCCGGCGGCTGTTCTGGATCGACTGCCAACTGTTATCAACCGTATTCCCGAGGGCTCAGCTAATGTGCATCTCACATAAGCTCTATGTATCATTTAAGATTGGGTGGGATTTGAATCAAATATCAATAAATTAAATTTAATCTCTTAATTATACCCACACGTTTTGAAAAAACTGCAGGGATATTACAATCGCCTCCATCTGTCTGTCTGTCCATCCATCTCCTCAGAAAGCTTTTGGTAGAATTCAATCAAAATTATTGTGTAAATTACCGATATGCTTGTGGATTGGGAGACACCATTTACACTAGGCTCCATTCCCAGAGGGGGGGGGGGGGGGTAGGGTTGATGGAAGACTGTTAAAGGAATATAACCAAATCTGGTGATTTACCATATCATGGCCCTATGGGTGTAGAATGTGAGACAACCTAATACATTAGGCTGTGACACTGCTCGGGTCGGAAGAGGCTGATGGGGGAGGGGCAAAACGTCAACTGAATTTGTTATGTGAGTAGCAGCGACAGCAGAGTGAAATCTACACAATGTAACATGCACAAGATCAAGGTAAGAGATGAATTGCCCATATCTCATTTTAATGAGAAAAAATTAAAATTTATAAAGGAAAACTGGTGAATATTTTAGAATTAGTTTGCCTTTGCTGACCTGGTGAGTTGGGCAGCAACAGCTTTCAGTCAAATCAAAGTACTTGAAATTGGTTTCAAAATATTCACCAAGTTAGCGGTATCTATGGTTACCATGAAATTTGGAATTCCGGATTCAAAGTATATAAACTGATCCCAACACGCGCAAATCATCGATGGAGCTTATGTAGAGATGGGCGGGGCATAGCTAAAAAATTATCCATTAGAAAATCTAAATTTCTGCTCTCTCCTTCCTTTTGTCAATTCCAGTTTTTACTATGTTTAACCCTTTCGTGACAAGTCCTGAAAACAATGTGGCTTGGCAAATGATGGTTGTAGCCTAATTTCTCAATCCGAAAGAAAATTACATTTTAGTATGATGACTGAATTAATTATACCTACCAACCATGTCTCTTTGAGTCCATTCATTATCCCCATACCTACCTTGTCTCCTTGTCTCCTTGAGTCCATTCATTATCTCCATGTTTTGAAAAAATGGGGATATAATTGCCTCCATCCACTTATCTGTATGTCCATCATGCTATCTCCTCCCAAACAGTTGGGTCGATTTCAACCAAATTTGTTATGGCGGTTATCCATATGATTGCGCTTTGCAAGACAACATTTAGATTTGGCCCCGCCCACTGAAGGTCAGGGGTGGGGTCCAAAGTTCAAATATCCAAAAAAAATGTCTCATATTTGACTCCCAAACTGTTGTGTGGAATTCAAAGAAATTTGGTGTGTGGGTTGCCCATATAATTGTGGATTGCCTGACATTTATTTCTTTGGGTTGGAGAAGGGGTTAAAAGGTCAAGAAATTTATTGTAAGCAGAGATTGGAGTCTTCCAGATTTATCTAGATTTCTGGATTTTTCATAGACCACTCTCGCACACCAGTTGACACCCTCTCCATGAATTGAAATTAAGCCAAATGAGCCACTACGTTCAGATAGGACTAGTGATTACTAGATTCTACTTTAGCCCTTCAAATTTTCTATACAGACCAAGGGAAGACTATTTTTGAAATTTTACAACTGGAATGACTGGCTCAATTACCGAGCATTCTAGTGGTAAATTTTCAAAAAGTCTTGCTCTGCTAATCAACATTTCTTAAGATCACAGCAGAGGCATTCATTGGCCACCATGACCATTAAAGGGTTGACAAATGAAATTGTTACCATTGGGCTGGTCATTGTATTAACCCTGGTCAATTTCTACTAGCCTCTGGCTCATGTTGATTTTAACTCCTGCTCTGACAGATCACTTCCTCTGATGACATCCAGATTTTTCAAATCAATCCACTACAGTCTCTGTGTAATGAAACTAATTCAAACAAATTTGGTATGTGATTATGGAGTGCAGAGGATACGCCCCCAGGGATGGGATGGGTAATGAGGTCAAAGTGGTGAGCATGGGGATTTGCTATAATGCGTCCTCGACCAAGCAATCTAGTTATCACTCACCTACCAGCATTGTCGAAGACTTGATGCTTGATAAATAACATTATGAACAGGAGTAATCAGAGATTGTAAACCACCGCCGAGACCACCCTACCGTTTTTGTCATATCCAAATTTGTTAAATCTTTATGTATGATCACACAGATCACAGCCAAAGTCTAGAAACCCTTGTTTAGGTTATGTTGGTTTGGTGTTAAAATTTTAAACAAATCGGATCAGTAGTTTTTTAGATGCAATACTGGACGCATGCACACAGATAATACCCTCTTTCCCCTTAGGGCAAGGGTAATAATCCAGGAATGAATAGCAATAAAGATCAAAAGTACCTGCAATCTAAAGAAACAATCTGTTGAGTATATTTTGACAAATTTAGTTGGAATCCATTGTTGTCCAAAACAACACCAGTTTCCAATCAAAGTGGACTTGATATATTCAACAAATCTACTATACATAGTCCAGTCTGATTACCTAAGATGAGATTCTCTCTCTCCCTCTCATTTCGAGTAAACTTTATTTGATATTTACACTGATAGCTTACAAATAATACAGTATTCAACCCTTTAATACGCAAGCTTTACCACTGGAACATGTTGTCACCTAATGCAGCAACATCTTCCAGTCCAATCGATCTCAAAATATTCAACAATTTAATCACCAGTCCTACTAAGTAATATGACACTCTTACATAGAAGAAAATGTATTTGACATACATGTAATTTACAATGGCAGCTTATACAATAAGTGATTCGAAATAAAATGGTACAGTAGATTTACATCAAGCGCATCAGATTTAACCCTTACCACTCTTATGTCAATATTCTATCTTTTAATGTGCCAATAGCCTGGAAAACTGGTACTGTTCTACTTCTACTAATAGAAACTAGTGTACATTTTTTAACAACTGGTTTGGTAGATGATGTTGCTATCTACGACAGCAACATCTTCCACCAAATCTGTTGAGACAAGAACACCAGTTCTTTTAATTTAATTTGAAAATTTAAAATTTTGACAATGGTAGGGGTTAATAAAATAGTGCAGAAGATAGGATTACAGAATCATCATTTTCATGAAATCTCAACCAGATAACTGTCCTATTCGCCATATGATCCTGAAGAAAAAAAGAGGAGAAACATTTATAAGATGAAAGAACAATAGAAAACGGAAATAAAACTGGAACAGTCAACAAAGGTGATTTCAAAGGGCAATAGCAAGCTATTATGTCTCATGACTGGCATTACTTTAATAATGCATGTTACGGGCCCGTATTGACCCAGTAGCGGCCCCGTAACATGCGGTATCATGATAGATGATTGAGGAACAGAAATTAGACCGTAGATTCACGCCAATATCTCCCTAGAAGCTAAATGACGGGTGTGATATAATGGTATTAATGGGCAAGCTATGTAAGGATGCACTTTAAATCTTGTAGGCGTCAGTGTAGCTATTCAGCTGTATGTAATATTTTACCGACGCAATTATAAATTAGGTTAGACATTCCCACTAAGCGATTCCGGCCATCAGGGAATCGAGTACTCGGCCATCAGGGAATCGAGTACTCGGTTAAATAAAGGAATCGACACGCTATCGTTGACGATTTTACGCTAGGAATTTCATTCACAGAAAACTATTTATATTTTCCCTACGTCCAATTATTGAAAAACGTCCAGACGGCTCGTAGGTTTATTTGTACGCTTTTTGCGCGCCGTCTAGACGGCTCGTAGGTTCCTTAGGGTTAAGATCTAAGCCTAATCAGATCAGCTGTTTTTAAATACCAGGACAGAAACACATATGAACATGCACGTGCACCCACCCACCCACGCACGCACGCACGCGCACACATACACACACACACACACAAACACACGTCACACATGTGTGTGTACGCACGTGCACACATACACAAACATGGCAAATGCAACACTCTGTTCCCGTTACAGGGTGAAAATAATAATAAACGAGTAATAGAAGGAAATATTCAGCAACACAAAAAATTAGTGATTGTGTATTGATAATACAGTATATATACTGATCATATATATAGAATTTTATTGATTTCTCCATATCTCTAGAGCATAATCACCGTGCATTATGGAATAGTTTGTCATTAATAAATCATATAACTCACTTATGTTCACCGCTTTAAGGCAAAATATCAAATTATTAGTGATGATAATGATGGTGGTGGTAGTGGTGGTGGTGATGACGATAATTGTTGTGTTAGTGGTGGAGGTGGAGGTGGTGTTGATGTTGTTGTTGTTGATGATGATGATGATGATGATTGTGGTGGTGGTGGTGATGGTGATGCTTATGATGATGGTGATGATTATAACGATGATGATGATGATGATGATGATGATATTATAGATATATTTGTGTATGGTATCTAGATCAAATCATCTATATGGAGATTATATAAGAGAAACTGTCACTACACAGTATATAATATCCAGTGCCTGTTGGCCTCTTATCCTCAATTTCTAACAACCTTTATTTCTGTACTTATTCTTTTATCACCAACGATATGATACAATGTTGAGCTGTAAGCATTTACATTTGAAATCAGAATACCCAAGAGTCTATAAAACCAATTTCTGCTTCAAAATCCATTAAATAAAAGAAATCCAATATGGCCCCCGAACACGCAATATTTTGATTGGCTTAGAGTCCATATTTTTTTACACATTCATTGCTCTTAGTGCCCAATTATATTTCCCAAATATCGGTTCCATCCATTCAGTGGTTCTGGAGTTGTTTTCACAAAAACTGGGTCATTCAAAATGCCAGCCAAACTATTTAGCCAATCAAGTTCCCTCGAACAAACTTGGTTCAGCTCTTGCCCTAGACATGCTAGATAATATTTCATGAGTTTTGAATCAATCCCCAAGCAGTTTTGGAGGTTTTTAAAGAAATTTCTAAAATCTGCTATAATCCAAGATGCCCGCTAACTAAATTGGCCAATCGGCTTCGTTTGCACAAATTTGATCTCTATGCCCTAAGGATGCTTCCTCCTAAATATAATTGAAATCGGTCCAACGGTTCTTGAGTTCTAAGTAGTTTAAAGAAAAAGTTGATGGATGACGGCCGTACGACAGGTGGCCAGCCGACAGATGGATGGATAGATGATGGAAGGACGCCATGGCATACGCTCACTTGGTCATTCCGGCCAGGTGGGATAGTAAACCGTCATGTCTCTAAAATAGTTAATTAGTCAGTTAGTTAACCAGTCACAAAACCTTATGGTGGGCTGTATCTCAAAAACTGCTTATCCGATTTGGCTCAAATTTTAACACAACGAAGGAAGTTGCCTTGCAAGAGGATATCCAGACGTTGGCCGTGATTTGGATAAAAGAGCCCAGATATGGATCAGATCAAATTCTGTATATGTGGATATCTCATAAACTACTGGGTCGATTTGACTCAAATTTTAACACAGTAAAGGGTGTGACTAGGATTCCACAACATTGGACAATATCTGGGAAAAATCCAGAAAATATAAGCTTCCATACCTGCAGCTACCGAGATTCCATCAACCTCGTTAGTTTATAGAGTTCGGCTTAGCATCTCGGAAACTAAAAATTGATCTGATTTGACCCAAATTTTAAGTGAGGAAAGGTTGTGTCCCATAGACTAGGATTCCACAACGTTGGGCATTAACCAGGAAAATCTATAAAATCTGTAAAAGACATCCCAAAACTATGGAAAATCCAAAAACTTTTTACAATGTGACCAAAACGGGAGGGAGACTGAGGGTCTGCAATCTTTGAATTGCTCTGGTTTCTTTAGTTTTTCTTAAATTCTATCAAGTTAATGACAGATTTAAAGTTCCCCCACCCCAACCCCTGTCTTGATTTACTGAAACTAGGTACAAGTGTGTATTTTAAATAAGTAATTTAAAATTTAGTGTAAATTTTGCAAAAATGAAAACTAATACATAAATCAAGTACATATCTATGATTATCACAAGGTGGATCCAATCTTTGGGATGGTCATGGCGGCTCTGTCCTCTACCAATGACGGGCGGGGTTGCCGCGGGTGGAATCCAGGGAATTGTGACAATGTTATAAAGCGTGTCAATGTTATAAAACTAGGTGTGAAGGTTTTGAAACTTCTTTGACTGAGTCTGGAATCTGTTGTGGTCTAATTGAAATTAGCTCTCAAATACCAACATGAATGCTTATAAAAGATTATGGCCCATCCATCCATCACTATGTGATTTCATAGATGAAAGCGCATGATTATCCGTAATTATTTACAGAGATGATAGGAAGTTATTTAATGCACGAATTCTGTACACAGTATATTATAAATATATATAGTTTGCTAGAATAAATGGTGTGGAATAAAGCTATAAAACTGGTTTACAATTTATTCAATGCAATTTATTCTAAACACATATTTATATACTATTCACTGTCCAGACAGCATCCTTTCTGGGAATTCTAAAGATGGCAAATAATTTTGAATCCGGAAATCCTACTTTACGTAAAATTACATCCGTAAATAATTAACCCATCCAAACCTAAATATAAACTGAAAGACATGACAAATTCATTGTGATGAACATGTAATATTATATTAAATATGTTTTAATCTAACTCGAAGCTGTTGTTGCCTAGAACAGTTAAACAGCTCCCAGTAAAATTAGAGTGAAATTATTCAATAATTTTACTGAGGGATTGCTTTAACCCTTTCACCGATGAATTCCCCATGTCTCATTTTCAAGGCAACTGTACAGGAAAACGGTTTAATATTTATAAATTAATATGACTGGAAGCCGTTGCTGCCCTGCCTTCCAGTTAAATTTCAAAATATTAACCAGAAAAAGTTCTATGTCGTAATGAATTTACTTTTTCAGAGATTTGTCAGTGAAACGGTTAATCTATCATGTCTATAGTTTAACTCGAACCTTTTGTTCACTAGAGCAACTAAACAGCTCTGAATAAAACTAGATCCAAAATATTCAACACCTTTTCTCAGTGATTGATTCATTAATTGAAACAAGTAACCTGAATTAGAAACACCGATTTCATTTCTGTCTTTCACATAGAATGCTAAATCTATAGTAAGCAATATAGAAATTATACGTATTCATAGTTTCCTCGCAGCATGAAACTCACGAATAGTTGTTAAAAGTTTCACTTCAGATCCATATTAGCCCTTTAACCCTTCAATGGTCAAATCTGTTCCAGAAAATCAAAATACTTGCTTATTGAATGTCCATTTGCAGGCCAAGAGAGGACTATTTTTGAAAATTTATCACAGGAATGACAGAGTTCTGCACACACTGGTCGGGATTGGCCACCAATCAAAATTCTGACCAGCACTAAAGACTAAACTATCATTGCCAACCACCACCTTTTCGCCTATTTTATGCAATTAAGCTTTGAAATCATTTAAAAGTACCGTTTTTCAAGGAAGTTTCTAATATCAGTAAAAATGTCCTGCCCTAATGCATCCTGGCAACCCTGGAATGAGTGGCTCAAATTTCTGAGAAAAAACAAAAGTGGTAACTACACTAGGGTATTTGCTCTTGTTAGTTTTTCCAGATAGATAACTGATAAATATAAAAAGTTTTCCCTGAAACACAATCCCAACTGAGTTCTTCTAACAAGGTATATTGGTGCATAAATTTAATGTGAATTCACAAGACTAAATTTAAGCTACGGAAATAAGTCTAGACATCGGCCACCTACACAGCCTAATACTAAGTCTACCATGGATGACATATGGGGGTTTTAGGTGGATTAATATTAAGATTAATGCGTCTTGATTGACTAATTAAAAACTAGTTACAAATGTTATTAATCAAGTTTCTTCTTGTTCTACGGATATGCCTCTACTTCCATATACCTCAGATACATATATATATATATATATATATATATATATATATATATATATATATATATATATATATATATATATATATATATGCTTATATATACGTGTAGGCTAACCGAGCACAGTACACGTCAGAAATATCTTTACATGTTTCCAAAACGGAATAAAACTTACTGTTGAATATTTTGGTCGTAATTTGATTGGAAGCCAGTGCTGCCTAAGGCAGCAATGGCCTCCAATTAAATTAAGTCAAAAATATTCAACAGAACATCGTGTTCAAAATTGTACTAAAACATGTTTCATTTTTTTGCTATGGAAACATGTTAATAACTTTATAATTATGATCCGGATTGTAGGTGACAACATATATTATAGTACAGTATTATAAGTCTTGTGTAGTTTTACATATATCTATCTGGGTCAATAGCAGGGATAACTAGAGAATAATCTGTTTAAAATTAACATTTATTTTCCTGTCAACTGCCATATACCAGGGAGTTCAGTGAAGAGCCTCTAACCTTTCTCAGGCTAAATTCCTAGCAAGGAGTACTATTATTGCAGCCTGAGAAATATTTTGAGATGAACTTTACTGAAAGCCATTGCTGTCATACGCGCTTACAGTAAAATTCATCTCAAACAACTCAGAGTTTATACCCTATAACATATCAATATGTCAAATACCATATACATATGGTATTATGTGTGCGATATTTTTATAATTTAGCATTATTATTTACCCCGTTAACAATAATGCAAGCAATAAAAAGTCTTCCGCAGCTGTATTGCAAAACGTCCATTTGCAGACCAAGAGAAGACTATTTTTGAAAATGTATCACTGGAATTACTGGCTCAATAACCGAGGATTTCAATGATAAATTTTTGGAAATAATCTCTTGATCTGCAAATGGACAGTTTGTATTATTAAAGCTTTAATTTTCTTGAACTAACTTGAAGATTAAGGGATTACAGTTAACATATTAGTGTGGCATGGGGCAGTTTTTATATTTTAATGACATTAAATGTCTGACTACAGCAAGCTATCAGATAATAATTTCAATGAGCAATAACTCTATGCCTGATGACTATTTTGAAAACAATTTGACTGAAAGTTGTTGGTGGCAGTCAAATTGTTTTCGAAATATTCAGCATATCTGTAGTTAAACTCCATAGAAGATGTAGTTCGCAGAAACTCAACAGGCAGACGGTTTAAATGCATTCCTGTATGACAAGTAGCAAGCTAGGCAAACATCAGCTATGTAATAATTATTGTCAGAGATTTATAACAGCGCTTGTACAGAAGTGTGGGCAGTATCATAAATATCATTAACCCCTTCACTAACAAATCCCTGAAAAAGTAGATTCTTTACAATATAAAACTTGTTCTGGTGATTATTTTGGAATTTTACTGGATGCCATGCCATTGCTGCCTGAGGTAGCGATCAGGCGGCGATGGATTCCATTTAAATTAATTTCAGAATTTTCAAGTTTTCTTGTAACGCTGCCTTGTAAATAAGATATGGGGGAGCTCATGAGTGAAAAGGTTAAATTACTCATTTATAACTGCGTACATAGCAATATTTGTCAGAATCCTAATATAGGCAAGAATACCATGGACTATCTATGTGTGAAAACAGACTAAATCATTGCCAAGCAAAAATGATATTATAATCTAATATCACTACAAGGATACTGTACATGTACCCAGTAGTAAATATATATTAATATACAAGCTGCTATATCTAGATTCCCTAAATTCACCCATCCCACCCTCTCCGTCACCATAGAAATTAATTTAAACAGGAATGATAATAAGAGATCAGTCGGTGATATTGAGCACATCCTTAAATTCAAATTAGAAACCGTACCATAAGTACTCCACCCGTTTGTCTGTAAATCTTTTAAACGCATTGAGCAAGCCTATTAACCCTGTGGCATCGACGGGACGTATTATCGGCTTGAAAAAATGCCGTTGCCAGTCCGACGGGACGTATTATCGACAAGAGACAATTAGACACCGGGAGCGACGGGACGTATTATCGGCTCAAGCTACCACCAGTTTTCGATCGCTAAATACGCAAGCTTTACGGGAGTTTTATCCAATCAAACTTAGCGTTACATTACGGCAGAAGGCTGAATTTTCTAATTCCACTGTTGATTGGTCAATTCACTTTGTTTACAAATTTTTGCGGGAAAATATAAATAGATCTTTGTGAATGAAATAGTTTGCGTAAAAATGTCGAAGATGACGAAGCAATTCCTTTATTTAAGCGAGTACCCGCTAGTACCCGCTTATCCGGATAGATGGAATCGGGTATTATTATTATTATTATCATTATTATTATAGAGCTGCTCAACGATTGGGCAAGCTGGAAAATCTTTATAAACGGCATCCTATACTAGCAGTGTCATATATAATACGGAAATGCGAACGCGACCCGCTCTCGGTAGTTAAGAAGATCGCGAATTTCGTTCGTTATCTTTGTCACGTGATATGATGTTACAGATTATGACAGTTAGTTTAATTTTAATGAAACTTCAGTTTCCACGCTTTTAAATTATTTTATAATGACAATTTGCCATTACTGAATAACTGAAAGCCTCTCAAAATTACTGAACATCCATCATGGTGAAATTATTTTAAATCAATGGTCGAGTGGAGTTTAGGTAATGAGAGACACTTGCCAATAATTTGAAAAAACATCACATATCCCCCAACTATAATATATATATATATATATATATATATATATATATATATATATATATATATATATATATATATATATTATAGTAGGGGGATATGTGTTAGTGGTATGCATGGACGAAAATTCAAAGGCCAGTGGTCTGGAACCTTGAAGGACATATAGCATAGACAATACAATTGTTTTAAAGATATTGACCACTGTGGAGATATGGTTCACATGGGGACAGAACGAGGGTGGGGGGGGGGATTGGGAGATGCCCCCCCCCGACCCCTTTTTTTCCTCTCCCACTGTTTAGACTCCCACCCCACCCAGGTCAAAACACATTCCGACACCCCAGTTATTGCGCTTGATTGTCCTGTCCATTTTTGTCAATCTTACTGGGGTTTGCTGCTGTTCATGTTGCAATGTTATTAATGTATCTATCCTTTTATTTTTCAGCTTGAAACACCATTTGAGAGAAAAATGAAAGCAAATTTAAACTTGATGATTTTTATAAACCCTGTAACACTTAAATTTGCTAAAAAAAATTACATCTCAGTAAATATCCATTTCCAGACAAAGAGAATCTGTTTGAAAATTTACCACTCGGTTATTGCGCCAGACATTCCAGTCGTACTTTTTCAAAAATATTCTCATGATCTGCAAATGGCCATTTTGCAAAGTCACTGCTGTAGCCATTTTTGGGCGGCTTGTGTGTTATAGGGGTGAAAATATTTAAATACTGTATTGTGTAAACTACCAGTGCAAATGTCAAATAAAGTTCTCGAAGTGAGAGGGAGAGAGAATCTCATATTAGGTAATCAGACTGGACTATGTATAGTAGATTTGTTGAATATATTGAGTCCAATTTGATTGGAAGCTGCTGCAGCTTTAGGCAACAATAGATTCCAATTAAATATATCACAATATACTCAACAGATTACTTTTTTAGACTTCAGGATCTTTACCCCTGTCCTGCAAGGGGAAGGGGGTATTTATTATATTTGTGTGCGTCCGGTATTGCATCTAAAATATTGATCCTACTGGTTTCAAATTTTAACGCAACAAAGCAACATAACCTAAACAAGGATTTCCCGAAGTTGTCTGTGATATGGACAAAAACCCAGGATCCAGATTGGATACACATTTTAATCTATGGACATCTCGGAAACTACTGGTTAGATTTTGCTCAAATCTTGACAAAGTAGAGGGCCATACACTATGATTTAACAAATTTGGATGTGCTAAAAATTAATTTTAAAACCGCTATGTACATTGTGAGAAAAATGGTAGGGTAGTCTTGGCAGTGGTTTACAATCTCTGATTACTGGTGTTCATAATGTTATCTATCAAGCATCAAGTCCCGACAACACTGTTGTGCTCTAAAAATTGAATCTACCCGTCAATGGAATCTAAGTGATAACTAGATTGCTTGGTCGATAATGCATTATAGCAGAACCCATGTTCACCACTTTGACCTCGTTACCCCATCCAATCCCTGAGGGCGGAGCCAAATGTAAATGCCCTCTTGCTGCCTTGCACTCCATAATCACATACCAAATTTGTTTGAATTCCAACCACTGATTTTGGAAGAGTTGCATTACACAGAGACTGGAGTGGATTGTTGTGGAAAATATGGATGTCATAAGGGGAAATGATCTGTTAAAGCAGGATTTAAAAATTAACATGAGCCAGAGGATAGTAGAAATTGACTATGACTAGAACAATTTGTAACCGACCAGCCTGATGGTAACAATTTGATATGTCAATGGTCAAGGTGGCCAAAAAATGTCATTGCTGTGATCTTCAGAAATGTAGATATTCAGAGCAAGATAAGACTATTTGTAAAAATGTACCACTAGAATGACTGGCTCGATAACCAAACCAGTCATTCCAGTATTAAAATTTCAAAGATAGTCTTCCCTTGGTCACCAATGAAAATTTCATGGGCTAAAGTAGAATCTAGTAATCCTGCTAGAGACATGTAGTGGCTCATTTGGCCTTAATTTCAATTCATGGAGAGGGTGTGTGAGAGCGATCTTTTGAACACCCACTCTTCCCCCGCAGAAAATTCACAATGGTATGGTAACCCATATCAAATTCCTTTGAATTCCACACAACAGTTTGGGAGGAGTTAGCTAGCGTGATGGACAGTTTTTCGGATATTTGTCCTTTGGACCCCATCCCCTGACCCACAGGGGGCGGAACCAAATCTAAATATGGTCTTACAAAGCTCAATCATGGGTAACCCACATACCAAATTTGGTTGAATTTCACCCACCTGTTTGGGAGGGGATAGCATGATGGGCCTACAGACGGGTAGATGGAGGCGATTATAATACCTCCATTTTTTCAAAACATGGGGATCATGAAAGGACCCAAGGCGATAAGATACAGGTAGGTAATTAATTCAAAATCTTTATACAAAAATGTAAATTTCTTTTGGATTGAGAAATTAGGCTACCACCATCATTGCCCACGGCACATTGTTTCCAGGATTTGTCGGTGAAAGGGTTAAACATAGCAAAGACTGGCATTGACAAGTGGGCATGGCAGAAATTTGCATTTTCTAATAGAGGAATCCACTTTTAGCTCTGCCCCGTCTCTAGGTAAGCTCCATCCATGATTTGCGTGTGTTGGGTTCAGTTTATACACTTTGAATCCTAAATTCCCAATTCCATGATTACTATAGATACAGCTAACCTGTTCAATATTTTGAAGAAAATCTGACTTGGGCCTGGTCAATTATTCAACAGAATGTTTAGTAAATGGCATACAATTCGTACAACTGACAGACTTTACAAAGTGCATGATGGACTTAGCTACGTCATCCAATAGATATTTTGATTGTGACGTCAGCCTATATGTGACGTAATTCATTATGATGTCATATACTAAGGTGACAGATTGGATTCATCTATTATTTAACCCTTTCTCATTTTCACCGACAAATCCCTGAAAAAGTATGACGCTTACAGTATAAAATTTATTCTATTGAATATTTTGAAATTAATTTGACTGAAAGCCATTGCTGCCTAAGGCAATTTGCAGTCAAACTAATTTTAAAATATTCACCAGTTTTCCTTTATGGTATCATTAAAATGAGGTATGCGGAATTCAACGGAAAAAGGGTTAATCTTACCTTGCTCGTGTGCAGATTTATGTTGTATATTTCACTGCCGTCGAATCATATTTGCGTCATTCTTGGCTGATTCATTGCGATGGATGGAGCCTAGTGTATACGGTGTCTCCGAATTCATAATCATATCAGTAATTCACATTAACAATTTTGATTGAATTCCACCAAAAGCTTTTGGAGATGGATGGATAGACAGATGAATGGAGGCAATTGCAATATCCCAGCAGTCTTATTTTACACAGATCAACAAATTTATCTCTTTATAAAATCCATGTTTGGAAATCCATCACCCCAATTAGCAGAAGAGTCTCTGATGTTTTTAAGCCATTGTCCGCTCACCTTAAGAAAATAGGAACAACAAGTTAGAAATAGGCAAATTCTAAGAGTTATATTAAGACTTTAACAATCAAATTTGTTCATGAAAATTTCCATTTTCTCATAGACAATGCCCATATGCAGACCAAGAGCCAGTCATTCCAGTGATACAGTTTCAAAAATAATGTTACTTTGGTCGGAAAATTGGCATTTTCCTAGACAACTGCAGCAGTTTTGGTTAACAATATACATGTACGGCGCAGGGTCATAGGGATATACTGGTAAGCACTATGACCCGACAACGGCTGTTATGGTCATACACGGCCCTCAGATTTTAGCGCAGAAATGAGTAATATAATAAATGGTGGGCATATATAGTCCAAAAAGGGAGTATGACTACTAGTTACTGGATTAACCTTTTCAATCGACAAGAGTGAATAATAAATTTGTTACAAATGTTTCTAAATTCTGTTGAATATTTTGAAACTAATTTGACTGGAAGCTGGCTAAGGCAGCACCAGCTTCAAACTGGATTCAAAATATTCAACATCTTACCTTTATAATGACTGTAAACGTGAAATTCTGGAATTTCAGGTTCAAATGTGATAATTGTTTTTAATTTTGGGCACACTTCCATGATAGGGCAAGTTTGTTTCAGGGCCCCGGTTCTCTATGTCTTTGATCAGAGGATACTGGCCACATAGTAAATGGTGATAGAATGTTTGTAACAAGGGCAATAGTGAATTATTTGTTTTCTAAGGAATAATTTGTGAGTTCCAATCATCAATGATTGTTAGGCAATGTGGTGTTACTTCCCAAGTTTTCAGTTACTCAACGACTAATTTAACCGAGAAAGTTATAGATTGTGGTAAGAAAGCAGCAGAACCAATAATATATAAATCCATTCGTTTACCTCTGGTCGCCAAATAACAATAAGGTTATAGATAAACAGTCCGATAATCTCAATCATCGATGCATGTCTTTGTTTACAATTTCCAAGAAAACTTACTCTCAAATTACTAGCATTAATTACGCCGAGTTGAGATGCGAAAACTGTCAAATATATCGGCATCCCACTTCCCGATTGTCAATATGGTTAATCTAGTCATCTGTCTACTTTTTAGTTTGTGGCGTACAAGAAATATGCATAGATTGACATATTTGAACATACAACTATTTTCCAAAACAGCTGATCGTGTCGCCATCTTGCCGGAAAAATTAATATTCATGACTTCCCGACCAATCAGACGCGTCAATCTTATAGCGCGTGATACGGCGATGCCAATAACGGGTAATGAGCGTGGTACTCGTATATTAGATACGGGTACGATTCTACAAATTCCTGTCGTTCTCTCGCGATCTATCACGGTAAACGATTCCTATTGGAGACGCCGCTACTAAAAAATGTCGGATGCTATAGAATCTTAGTGTAAAACATTTGCGTTCGCTTCTTAAATTGCTGATTGCAACCAGCAATGCTACATAGCATAAAATTTGCCATTTATTCGTTGTCAACGCTGAGAAACCCTGGTATGTGTTCGGTTATGTATAAAGGAATTATTCAACATTGAATAAGGCCTCCCCCCAAAATCATGACCGGAATTTCTCGAAATGTTACGGTACCATGACATAATATGATTGTCATTTTCACATCTTATCGGATGAAAACCTTCACGAAACTTTGGTATCTGTTAGTTATAATACCATTGTGATTAAATTTATCAATGGCATTTGTAAAATTTTTAAAAAATTCGATAAACTTTGCAAAAATAGACCAATGTATTTATCCTACAAGGTGTGGCCATTTTGAGAGGCACGTTGACTAACTAAAATATATTTTATTCATACAAATTTTATATGTACTTAAAGGTATTTTATTGCCCTTTCTAATGATATATAGTTTTATATATAGTGATCTGTTACTTTGCCAAAAATAGTTAATATAGTTGGCATGGTAGCACTACGCCGCTATCACGCCACTACCGCTTATAGGCTAGGTTTCTTAGCAAGTTTCTAGCTTTTGGCTGTAGGGTTTCTAGCACTTCTTTGTAAATTCTTGGTAGGGCCCAGAGGGTTAATGTATTACACATAATTTTATCAAATATATTTAAAGTAAACATTTTCACATATATATTGGATTTCATATCTGAACCATTTTGGATAGGGAAATAACTATCCACACCTTTCAAGTCCTGCAGCCAGACCTAGTGCCTCACATAATTAGATCCTCATCTTTCAAGGTCAGATCTACTGACTCATACTCAAGTCTTTCTTTTGAGGTCAGACACTGTCTTATATTTAACTACACACATCTTTCTTTCCAGGTAAGACCTACAGTCTAGGATAATAAAAGGCCCAAGGGGCCTGTATCACTCACCTGGAACATAGCCATTTTAACTAAAAGGGCCATCGGCTATAAGTAGAACTCTAAGGAGTTGACCTGAATTGTAAGAACACAACGGCCATGTTTCTTTATGTATCAACTTCATTTGAACAAACTTTAATGGCCCATAGTCCCTAATCATATCCCCCAAATTCATTTATAACTGCGTACATAGCAATATTTGTCAGAATCCTAATATAGGCAAGGATACTATGGACTATCTATGTATGAAAACAGACTAAATCATTGCCAAGCAAAAATGATATTATAATCTAATATCACTACGAGGATACTGTACATGTACCCAGTAGTAAATATATATTAGTATACAAGCTGCTATATCTAGATTCCCTAAATTCGCCCATCCCACCCTCTCCGTCACCATAGAAATTAATTTAAACAGGAATGATAATAAGAGATCAGTCAGTGATATTGAGCACATCGTTAAATTCAAATTAGAAACCGTACCATAAGTACTCCACCCGTTTGTCTGTAAATCTTTTAAACGCATTGAGCAAGCCTATTAATGTATTACACATAATTTTATCAAATATATTTAAAGTAAACATTTTCACATATATATTGGATTTCATATCTGAACCATTTTGGATAGGGAAATAACTATCCACACCTTTCAAGTCCTGCAGCCAGACCTAGTGCCTCACATAATTAGATCCTCATCTTTCAAGGTCAGATCTACTGACTCATACTCAAGTCTTTCTTTTGAGGTCAGACACTGTCTTATATTTAACTACACACATCTTTCTTTCCAGGTAAGACCTACAGTCTAGGATAATAAAAGGCCCAAGGCCATTTTAACTAAAAGGGCCATCGGCTATAAGTAGAACTCTAAGGAGTTGACCTGAATTGTAGGAACACAACGGCCATGTTTCTTTATGTATCAACTTCATTTGAACAAATTTAATGGCCCATAGTCCCTAATCATATCCCCCAAATTCATGCCTAATCTGTTACGGGGTTCTGAAGAAGCAGTTTTCGTGAAACCTAGGTCATCCAAGATGGCCGCCGAAGCATTTGGCGAATCAAGTTCCCTTGAAAGACCTGGTTCGGCTGTTGCCCTAGATGATGTATGAGTTTAGAATCGATCCCCCAAGCGGTTTCGGAGAATATTTTTATAAATGTTTATAAAGAGCGGCCAAAATCCAAGATGGCCGCTGGCCAAATTGGCCGATCGGCTATATTTTTTATAAATGTTTATAAAGAGCAGCCAAAATCCAAGATGGCTGCTGGCCTAATTGGCCGATTGGCTTCCTTTGAGCAAAGTTGGATCTCCATGCCATAAAGATGCTTCCTGCCAAATATAATTGAAATCAGCCCACTGGTTCTTGAGAAGTCGCTTAAAGGAAAAGTTGACTGACGACGGATGGTCGCCATGGCATAAGCTCACTTGGCCTTTCACAACAACTTTCTTTCAAGGCAAGACCTGGCAGTAGGTTACTGCCTTATATAACTAGCCACATCTTTCTTTCAAGCTCAGACCTACTTGTATGGCCTCAAATAACTAGCCACATCTTTCTTTCAAGGCCAAACCTACTGTCCCATCTAACTACCCACATCCTTCAAGGCCATCCCTACTGCCTCACTCCCGACACCGACTGTCTTAATAAAGCTAGCTAGGCCTGCTTAACCATTTAACCCCCCCCCCATATCAGCCAAAGACGGCTTCTACAGTGGTCTTGAGACATGTCAGTTTGCAGACAAAGATTATTTTTGAAAATTTACCACTGGAATGACTGGCTTGATAACCGAGCCAGTCATTCCAGTGATAAACTTTCAAAAATAGTCTTTTCTTGGTCTGCAAATTGACATTTTCTTTGAAAAAATTGAAATTTTCTTCAACTAATTCAAGGCTTAAAGGGTTAAACTAAGAGATCCTTCACACACACCTTTTTCTCTTCTGTAACCGTAAGTGTTACAATGGATCTTTCCAGTTTTAGCTATACTCACCCATCTCTAGTTAAGATGTTAATCACACGTCGCTCGTGTTGGGATTGATCGATCCCCGAACCTCTTGACTATCAATATTCAGAAAACTATACAGGGAAACCTGTTGAATAGTTTGAAACTAATTTGACTGGGCAGCAACAGCGACCAGTCAAATTAGTTTCAGACTATTCAACAGAATGCTTACTAAATTGTAAAGCCATACAATTCATACATGTCAGACTATTAAGCGTTAAAGACGGACTATATTGAGTCATTCATGACGTCATGATTATGACATCAGTCTACTCGTCACGTAGTTAATTATACCGTCATATGATTGAGTGAGGAAATGGATTCATGAATTCCTTGAAATAGATAAGAGATCTCAGAAGAGACATGGGAAGAAGCTGGACTACAAGGGTGGGGGCTGCCGGGCTGTTAGTACCCGAGGGTCAAACATTTCAACTAAAACATTCTTCAACTTAAAAAATCCTCCATAACGACTGCCGGCTAGGTTCCGCAATCCGAACATATATTAATTAATTAACGAACGCGTCGAATACAAAACATAGACAGTCTATGTTTTGTGTTCGACGCGTTCGTTAACTAATTATGACGGTTTCAATGCTCCTTCTTGTCAAACTTGTGGCAATTTTTCAAATGACATGTGAAGAATGCTCTGAAGATATGTTATATTCTGGATGAAGTGACCCCCCCCCCATAAAAATACAACAAAAATCAATATGGCATCTGGATTGACATTACTCATCAATTATACAGAAAAGCTGTTGAATATTTTGAAACTAATTCCACTGGGAGCTGTTACTGCCACAGGCAGCAACAGTTCACAGTCAACTGAGGTTCAAAATATTCAACTGAATATTCCTTATATCACATATATAAATTGTTGTTTTTATCTGTGACTGTGAGGCTTACTTAATAATCCCCCTGACCAGTCCCAGGCCAGTCTTCTAAGTTATCACTCTACATGTATATATAATTATATAAATGTCATTATCCGAGGTAATGAAGTAAATCATGGCTGACCACAGGCTGTAGGTTCATGCAGGGTTATGCAATCAATATGAGCATGTTCTATGATATTGACCACAGGTAAAGGAAGCTAGCCCTAAGAAAACACACAGTGACAGATCTGTTATGGGAAGGATCCCTTATGTCTGACACCTCATATCCAAATGTCAATGTTATAAGCTTCAGATAACAGATAACCGTAACACAATTAATCCTAAACGCAGTCGATGGCATTAAAGATCTTGTTAAAACACTTTCAATATATTATACATATTACTGACCATGCTACGAATATTAGGTTGAAAGAGTTGGCCCCTAGAATCAACAACTTTCAACCAAACATTTTACAAAACAATCATCCTAAAGCACAATAATGAGGTCTTTGTTGAAACCAGCTCTACTGGGAGAGGTCTGAATGAAGTTGGTCACAATTTGTGGATTTACTGGCATGCCATAAATATCCCACTTGACCAGTCGAGTGACCAAGATGTCCTCAGCTTATAGGCATGAGGCATCTCGTACACAACAATATTTGCAGATAAAAAAACAAATAATATCTACAATATAATCCGACATCTGAAGCTGAAAACATGTCAAAATAATCCATCACAGGATTTGTGTACTATATCTAGTGATGCACAGTTGAACTCTTTAACCATTCAATGGTCAAACTGGCCTTGCAGTTTTTCCATTTACAGGACAATAAGAAACTTTTTAGTTGAGGTATTGAGGCCCACAAGCAGCCACCTTAATCAGTTAATGGTTAAGATTGGTTAAAGAAATCTAAGATTTTGCTCAATTGATAAACACCAATTAACCGGCCAAGGCCACCCTTTAAACGTTGTTGGTTTCAATGGTTCGGCTTAAAGGGGAACACAAGAAGGGTCACCGTAGTTTGCATAAAACACATAGTTCTATCGTAGAGCCCATATTTAAGCTACTGTGCAAAACTTTCCTACGACATTTATATATAAATCCGATTAAAATGGTGCTAAAGAACGCTATGTTACTACAATTTTCTGCAAGTTAATTAAACCTATGACGTCATAGGTTGAATCCCATCCGACAAGAACCATGATAACGGCACTCTGAAGACAGGAGTGCATGCATTTGGATGATGATATCTCTATCGATGATAATGCTATCGACATCATTTATATATGGACAGATTGAAGAGATTAAGATGTTTATCACATTATCACAAATTTATCGAATATATTTGTTATTTTCATATATTAGTTGCCGAACCTTAAGATGGCCATTTTCTATGAAGATACCTGCCAATTACATGAATATTACAATATCTCAGAAGGTTTTGAGGCTAGGATGAAAACATAAGTACCTAAAGATGGACTGGATGTATGTACAAACTATTTAAACTCTCATATTAATAGATGAAACTTTAATAACATTACCTGCTGTTGTCCCAGTGAGAATGTTGATTCAGCAGTGACAATTATATTGATATGCCTATACTATCGCGTCATTCATTTATTTCAAGATCAAAACTTGATGTCAAAATCGGCACCATTAGAAAAATCAGACAAAGGACTATTAATATATATTCTTCAACATTTCCGCAAGTATAGAGTATATTTGTAAAACCGCTAAAGAGAACCTCCTTATAAAAACGCATTTCGCAGTTTTATTGCGATAGCGTTGGATGACACCGAGAAAAACGTTCAACTTATGACGTCATACGCCTCATCTTGGAATAGAAATTTAACTAATGTATCACATATTTAAACAACGAAGATATATATTTCTAATTTGAGCACAGAGCTTACAATTATATTTTTGAAAACGTTACGGTCTGTAGATTCATTTTATACACAGTAGTATAGAGGGTCTGGTGTTTCCCTTTAACAAACTCAGTATATTTTGAAATTGGTTAGGTAGGTAGAGATTCTTTTTTTTATTTCTATCTTTAATTTTTACAATCAACCATTTTGTCAAATCCCTGAAAAATTTGTAAAGAATTTTATGCAATGCTGATACAGATTTTTTTGGGGGTCAGTAGGTTACCGCAAACAAAAAATTGTTTTAAGGATGGCTTACGGGTAGATAGCCTTTGATAATTACACGTATATGCATGCCACTGAAGGCTGGTGTGAGTATTGCAGCCAGTACATGTACCATCTATCTGTCTCTCTGAAGCATATCACCTGAACAAGATGTGACAGTTTTACCAAATTGAGCTCATCCATTCCTATTGTCATTGCTTAGGAAATGCTTGAGTTTCAGGTCAAACATCCAATATCTATATCACAGTGTCACAAAATGCTCAGAAATAACTTTTAAATTTGCTCCCAAAACAAAACGTACATGAATTGTCGAAGATTTTGAACCTAATTGGATTGGACGACATTGCAATCTTAGGCAGCAATGTCTTCCAATCCGATTACCGGTATGTTCAAAATATTCAACAGAAAATTTCTTAATAACCAACATCCTTTTGCTCTTGTTTTGGAAACATTTTAACTTATTGATGAGCTGTACTGTATAGGAAAACATATTCTCTGGAATACAAGAAGGTAGAATTACAAGATTTAATGGACCTTTCAGCTTTTTGCTATGCCCAGCCCATCTCTAGCTAAGCTCCACCCACACCTCGCTCGGGTTGGGACTGATCGATCTCTGACCACACCGACTACCAATTTCCAGAAAACTAAACAGGTAAGCTGTTGAATATTTTGAAATTAATTTGACTGGGCGCTTTTGCTGCCTATGGCAGCAACAGCACCCAGTCAAATTAGTTTCAAAATATTCAACAGTATGTTTATTAAATATAGAATTCGTACAACGTGTCAGACAATTCAGAGTTAAAGATGGGCCATATAGAATCATTTATGTCGTAATGTTTATGAAGTCATCCTACCAATTTCCAGAAAACTAAACAGGTAAGCTGTTGAATATTTTGAAACTAATTTGACTGGGCGCTTTTGCTGCCTATGGCAGCAACAGCACCCAGTCAAATTAGTTTCAAAATATTCAACAGTGTGTTTATTAAATATAGAATTCGTACAACGTGTCAGACAATTCAGAGTTAAAGATGGGCCATATAGAATCATTTATGTCGTAATGTTTATGAAGTCATCCTACACGTGCTTAGCTAATTATGACGTCAGATTGATAGATGGATACTCTGGAAAGGTGAATTGGCTCACCCAGATCCGCATTATGCCTATTTGGGGCCCAGGGCTAATTAGTTGAGGGGGGGGGGGGCGCCCTTTTCATGTGAGTCAAGGAGAGAAAGGCTGCCGCCACCGCTGCTGCCACCACCGGCGCTGCTGCCAAATATACTAAATTCGCTTACATGTGCTAAAATGCTATTGAATATCTTGAAACTAATTTGACTGAAACCTGGTGCTGCAGCAGATATTGGGATTATAGGTGAAAATGCGTAAAATGTGATAATTGTTTTTGATTTATGGGCCCTTTTTTAGCCCCTGGCTGTAGTCCAGTTAGCCCTTGCCGTAATACGGATCTTGGTGCACCCCTTTATATCAGTGTTGGGAATTGGTACTATTTTTGTGATCGATGATTGGTTTTATATACTAACCGATGATCAATTAATGATTGATCATAATAGGTTCTCATTTTTTACCCATTTTGAATGCAGTAATTATAGCATGTTTACGGAAAACTATCTCTTTCAAAGCAAATCGTGGACAGATTCTTAATAATTTAGGAAATAATCTGTTGAATATTTTGAAACTAATTTGTCTCGGATGCTGTTGCTGCCTGCAACAGCTTCCAGTCAAATAAGTTTCAAAATATTCAACATGTTATTGGTATGGTTGCTTTGAAATTAATATACTATTTCAGTGCTGAAAGAATTAATGTCTTAGACTAAGGAGTAATACTATATAGTTGTAACAATTAAATTTAAATTCTTTTTCAAAAAGTATTCGTTTTCTAGCTTGACCAGTTACAATATATTAATACGGTCAATTTATAAACAACCAAAATCAATTTCTGAAATCATGTTCGATCGGTCGGTTGAACATGCAAACCAATCAATCATCGATCAAATCAATTAATCAGAACAACACCACTTTATATAATAGTATTAGGATTGCTTTCAGTTTGAGGTCAAATGGTCAAATATCTTGGTCACTGGGTCACTAAGTGCATTGACAATACATATGCATGGTTCGAATTTCACACTAGTCATACTAGTCCAAGACTATTAAACAATGGACCTTTTCATTTTTAGCCATGGCCTGCCCATCACTAGCTACGCTCCACCCACACCTCGCCGTGTTGGGATTGATCCATCCCCCAAATGCACTAGCTATCAATTTCAAGAAAACTATACAGGGCAGCAACAGCGCCCAGTCAAATTAGTTTCAAAATATTCAACTGAGTATTTAATAAATAGTAAAAGCAAACAATTTGTACAACAACGCATAGACCGTCTTCAAATATGCATTCATGACATACTTATCGACTTCATTCATTATGTCATTGTACACATCACGCAGTTCATTATGACGTCATATGATGGGTGGGTACTCTGGAAAGGTGAATTGTACGGACTTGCACTTATCATGACTAAACCTGTCCGGCAGATTAGTGAAAATTGTGTACAACTTAGTGCACAGTTACT
Source organism: Chaetoderma sp. LZ-2023a (assembly GCA_034401795.1). Lineage (NCBI taxonomy): Eukaryota > Metazoa > Mollusca > Caudofoveata > Chaetodermatida > Chaetodermatidae > Chaetoderma > Chaetoderma sp. LZ-2023a. The sequence continues at coordinate 29,302,123 of CM067364.1, forward strand.
TCTTTTCTTATCTCTAAGTCACATAAACAAAAGAAATCTTTGAAAAGGAGTTGATACGAAGCCATTTCTGTCCAACTGATTACTATTTGAGCAGTGACACCCCAACCTGGAACTATTTGATCCATAAAATATACCTGCCTGCCATTATAATGAACATTTAATGTTGACTATAATTTATAACGGACTTGTAAAAATTATTTGTGGATTAGTAGTTTTGTATGGTTACCAGTCCTGCGGACTAGTATAGGATTTTGTAAAATTCTAACCCTGATATGACAATTGGGCGCGAGTTGGCACCTCCCATCTATGCATGTAGCATAAATTATCACTCAGCTGACTGAATTGCACAGCTAATGATGAAGTCATTCCAGTACTAAATTTTGAAAACCAGTATCCAAATGAACATTTTTCAAAAACACTACAGAAGCTATTGTGATCATTAAAGGGCTACACTTGGCATAGTATTATTTTTCACGGAGAGACTGAGCTTTATTAAAAGATACCATCATGCTAAACACATGTTTCATCACAAAGCAGGTTTAAACCAAGTAACTATATAACCTTACACATGCATAACCAAGTCCATATGTACTGCATCACCATCCCATCTGTTGGCACAAGCGGACAATGAACATGTGCTTATAACTCTCTATCATCCACTCCAGAAACACTTTATCTGTCTGACTGTTACAAGCCATCGGACGATAACTTCAGTGGGCGACGTCTCCGAACCTGCTGTATATTTTGAAAACAATTTGACTGAAAGTTGTTGGTGAATTAGCCACCAACAACATTCAGTCAAATTGTTTTCAAAATATTCAGCATATCCAGTCACATGTAAACCCCATGGAAAATGTTGTCTTCAGAAATTCAGCATGGCTGGACTGTTAATATTCAAGATCAGTGAGGAAAACTTAATTTTTGTTTAACCACCCCCCCTTTGTAAGCTAAGACAAGACAATTTTTTAAATTATAATTACATAACATCTTACATTTCCTTATGTGTTTCAAGAATCCAAGCTTGTCAGGGACAAAACCATGTTCATAAGTACACAGCTATTAAACCTTTAACTCTCAAGTCGGACAAAAACAGCTGCTGCAGCGGTCATGAGAAATGTCCATTTCCAGACCAAACATAGACCATTTTTTTGAAAACTTATCACTGGTCCATGCATGACTGGTTCGATAAGCGAGCCAGTCATTTCAGCGATAAATTTTCAATATCGTCTTCTCTTGGTCTGCAAATGGACATTTTCTGAGAAAGTTAAATCTTCTTGAGGCGATTTGAGTGTTAAATATTTAACCATTTAATGGTTATACCGGCCAAAACCGGCCTCTGCTATGGTCTTGTGGAATATCCATTTACAGGCCAAGAGAATACCATTTTTGAAAATTTACCGCTGGAATGACTGGCTCGATAACCGAGCGTCATTCCAGTGATAAATTTTCAAAAAGTGTATTCTCATGGCCTGTAAATGGACATTCAATAAGTAAATATTTTTCTAAAATTTAGCAAATTTGACCATTAAAGGTTTAAGTATATATGCACGCGTGTTGTAACATACATTACATTGTCTCCTTGTGTCTTTGCATAAGCTTGTGAATGTAGGTAACGCAGACAAACAAGAGCCATCAGAAATTGCAGACCCTCCGCCTCCTGTTTCTGCTACATTGCAGTGTTCAAATTTTCTGGATTTGCTTGCTATGGGTTATCCATATTTTCCCGGATTTTTTCGGATCACACACAACGTTGTACAATCCCAGTGCATGTCACGGATCCAGAATTTGATCCGATCTGGATTCCTGTACCCATATGGCCATAATTAACCCGTACCACTCTGATGTCAATATTCTATATTTTACTGTGTCAATATCAAAGAAACTGGTGTACATCTTTTAACAATTTTGGTGGAAGATGTTGCTGTCTACGACAACATCTTCCACCAAATTTGTTCAAAAATGTCCACCAGTTCATCTGTAAATTTAATTTGAAAATTTAAAATTTTGACATCAGAGTGGTATGGGTTAAGGAAATCCTTCTGCATGGCAAGTTTCTTCGTTGTGTTGACATTTGAGCCAAATCTGAGCAGTAGTTTTTTAGATACATCTCGGGATGCAGACAGACAGACAAACAGACACACCCGATCACAATACATATACCCTCCACACCTTACTGAACGAGGCTAAAAATTTATTTGAAAATTTACATTAAGCAGTCCTACCCACGTACATCTGTTAATCATTTACAAGAGTCTTGCATGGAACACGGTGACCTCACAGCAACAGAAGAAATACAAGCAAATATGTGCGAGGAAAACCACACTATGATAAGTCGACTACACACTTCCTGGTTACCAGGTTACCACAGTATCCAAGAATAACTCATTAACCTGGCCATTTTCAGCAACAATTCTCTTCCAAAGTCTGGAACTACTCATGTAAGTTGAACCCTTAGCACACTGATGTCAATATTCTATCTTTTTCGGTGTCAATAGCAAAGAAACTAGTGTACATTTTTCAACAATTTTGGTGGAAGATGGTGCTGTCTACGACAGCACCATCTGCTCCCAAATTTGTTGAAAAATAAATTCCAGTTCATCTTTTACTTTAATTTGAAAATTAAAAATTTTGACATCAGAGTGGTAAGAGTTAAGGTGTTAACCCTTTCACTGGCAGACCGGTCCAAACTCGCATTTATCTTGAGGAATGGCCATTCGCAGGCCAATACAAGGCTATTTCTCAAGTTTTTCACTGCAATGACTGACTCAATAAGAGAGCCAGGCATTCAATTTATACATTTTCTAAAGTAGGCTTCTATTGGCTTGTAAATGGGCACTCAATAAGCAAATATTTGGATTTTCCTGACAGAATTTTACCAGATACTTGACAGGTCAGTAGCGGTAAATTCTTTATGATGTCAAAATTATTCTGTTGAATATTTTGAAACTAATTTGACTGGCAGCTGTTTCTGTCTATGGCAGTAACAGATTCCAGCCGAATTAGTTTCAAAATGTTTAACAGTTTTCCTGTATAGTCGCCTTGAAAATTGAGACACTGGAATTTCAAGGCTTAAATCGTTCAATTGTGCAGGCTACAAGTCAAAGGTCAATTTTACAAGAAGTAGTGATTTCAAGAAAGACACACGAATGACTGATGGTCAAGACTTTAAGACCGATGTTGCTGAAATATGTTACTGTCTTAAATAGCAACAGATTTCAAAATTATAAACATCATTCTAAAAATCAACACCAGTCTGGTCATTTAAGTCTTGCTGTTTATGGGAACTGAATAATAACCAGCCAATTCAGAAGGAAAATTGTTAAATTCTGTCATAACTACCTGCACGCTTCACCCCACACAAAACACACACACACCCTCCCCAAACCCCACAACCCTATCCTCAGAAAGACTGGATTTAAAAGGATAGGATAACTGTTAGAAATTTACCTAAAATCATGTAAAAGTATATATATAGCAAATATTACTAAAAATCATTACCCCATAAAAAGTTATAAATGGCATGTAATTATTGGCTCCAAGACAATTATCGGATTATTATGTATACGTATACATATGTATTTCGCTGCAAATACCAGCTTCTGGGAAGAGCGGTAAAGAATTAACCCTTACATGTCTGAATACCTGATGTTAGCATTCTGTCTTTTCCTGAACAAGTAGGCAACAGATTGGTGTACATTTTGGAAGCAATTTTGATGGGCCAGCAATATTGTTTCCAAAATTTACACCGGTACACCAATTCATTCTACATGTATAAAAGAATTTGAAAAATTGAAATTTTGACATCAGTGATAATACGGGTTAAATAAGCCTTTGAGCTATTCCTTCCTAAGTACTGTGTATATAGAACATGCTTCATCACCCATTCAATAGATAGGTACATGGAAAAGTTAACCCTCTCACCACTAAAAGCACAGTATCTTAATTACCAAGCAGTCATACCGATACACTGACGAATACAAGCTTGAAAGAATTTCGAAGCGAAGAATTATACATGTAGTGTACCTCAGCCCACCAGTCAAATTAGTTTCAAAATACCTGACAAAACCCTTCTGCAGTCATTAAAATATATGATAACATAAGCTTGTCAGGAGTCTTAAGTTAGCGTGCATAGGTTATTCGGTTAACCGTTTTCCTGCTCTCATGTAATTTGCATGCGAGGAACAAGCCAGTCATTCCAGTGATAAATTTTCAAAAATAGTACTCTTCGCATGCAAATGGACATTCACTAAATGACAAAACTGTAAATTCTCTTGACCAAATGTGACCAGTAAAGGGTTAATAATAATGCCAGTCATTACACTACAAAAGCATCCTAATGACCATGGAGGGAAGAGATACATGCACACGCGCCTGTAGCGTAAGCATACAGGCACATGTGCTTTTGCTTCCTGTGGGGATGCTATTTTGAGGAAATGATCCTCGTCCAATAAACAGTGATAATTCGCATAGCTAACACGTCTCATCATCAAGCCATAGTCATGATCAAATATCTTACCAATGCGGTGAGGCAATTCAGACACTGTGCGCGGGTGGAGCTCTTATGTACTGTAAACATTAAATATCTACAATAAAGTCCGAAATCGGTACCAAATGCATAGAGAACAGGGTTCTATAGACACCCAAAATGCAACTTGAGACCCCCAAAGGTTGTGGCAGTGGATCCCATTGGGCCCCTGAAAATCATGTACGATTATTAAATGCTAATTAGTTTTATACGTTTTGCACAAACATGCTCACAAAATCTAGCATGGTACCACTATAATTCATAGCTGTGAGTCTATGGTACTCTCTAATTTTAGCATGGATGAGAAAAACCGCATGGGAATTCAGCCAGTGTGTGTGTGTGTGGGGGGGGGGGGGGAGGAGGAGCTCTCATATACTGTAAACTATAAACACCTACAATAAAGTGCTAAATCCATACCAAATGCATAGAGAATCTAGACTGGATTTTATATATATATATGGAAGACTTATCGAACATCTTCATAGCCTCTAATACTTTATCTAACAGTTTCTAGTGTTGTTCCAATTAATCGATTTGATCGATGATTGATTGGTTTGCAAGTCCAACCAACAGATCGATCATGATTTCAGAAATCGATTTTGACTGTTTTTAAATTTGCGATATTAAAACCGCAAACGATTCTTTTTTTTTGGCAATACCATTTTAATTTTAATTTTACAACTATATAACATAGTATTACTCTATACGAGTCCATAGTCTAAGACATTAACATTCACAACAATGAAATAGTATGCTAATGTCAAAACCACCATACCAATGACCAGTTGAATATTTTAAAACTTATTTAACTGGAAACTGTCGCTGCCTAAGGCAGCACCAGCTACCAATCAAATTAGTTCAAAATATTCAATGGATTATTTCTTAAATTATTACGGTTAAATATCCATGAACATGCAATAATTATTGCATTCAAAATTTCAGAATGGGTAAAAATGAGAAAATGTTATGATCGATCATTAATTGATCATCGGTTAGTATGTAAAACCAATCATTGATCACAAAAATAGTACCAATTCCCAACACTAAGTTTCCTCCACATACGGGATCGACATCTGGTACTCAGATACACGTACTATTACCGTATTGATTCTAATTATACCGCCGGGCGGGTAGCGGTCACCAAAGGGGGCGGGTTAATTAGGGTGGAAAAAGTTTGAAAAAAACACGACGAAATTAGAACGGTTTTCTCAGTCACCTTGAATCAGTATATATAGTATTCCATGCAATGTCTGCTAAATTTGCTCAAATATTCATAAAAACTACTCGTTTCACATTAGATTTATTCAGAGGCCTTATTTAGGACATAAAGGTGACATTTAGCGAAGTTAGGAACAAACGATTTATTCCTTGTTAAATTGGATGGAGGCGCATTTGTAATGCGTTCACTGATACATCGGAAAATATGCCATAGCCGTATTTCGACGCATAATTCCAAGTTAGCAGCTCTATCACTGAACGGCAAAATACTGATCAGAAACAATTTAGGCATTGGTTGAATTGACTGGAGGTGCATTTGTGAGGAGTACATTAGAATGCAGGAAATGTCAATTTCCCTTTCTCCGAGATCTAACAATACTCACCATTCTGTTACTTCTGATATACAGCTGGCCCTGACAGCGGCTCTAGGATTATAGACTTAGAAAGCTTTACCGACTCCTGGGAACCGGGTACCCGGCTCCCCACTGCCGAGTACCCGTTTACCATAGAGCTCATATTGTTTGCATAGCCACCAAACAAGAGAAAACTATGGCTTGCCTCCGTGGGGCTGGGAGGCTGGGTCCGTAACAGAATGGTGAGTATTGTTAGATCTCGGAGAAAGGGAAATTGACATTTCCTGCATTCTCCTTCGATCAATACTCACCATTCTGTTACTTCTGATATACACCAGATTTGATCAGTCACCTGGTGGGAAGGGGCAAGCCATACATGCTAATTTTGCCCCTTGGAGAAAGATTTTAGACTTCAAACTTGACTAACGGAGACCTAAAAGGACCGTCAAGTTTACGGAACCGAATCACATTCGCGTCACAGCCCCCCCCCCCTTTTTCCTCCTAAGAAAAGGGAGAGAACTAACGAACATGTATCTCGCCTGAAACACCAATATGCCAAGAGGGTTAACTACTCCCTGCATATCGCTTGTATTAGCCTGGAATGAGCATGAATATATAAGATGAATGAACATGATACATATACATAATACAAAAAACTCTCACTTGTTGAATTACCTTATGATAACAGGACTTCAGACGTACCGCCCACAACCATACACCGGTTCGGCCATCAGTGACACAATCTGGTTGACATCCTCTCGCTTGACCATGTCTGCTTTAGGTTCTTTTCTTACCAAAGTGAAAAAAGGGGAAAAGCAGTGTGGTCACTAACTATCGTTTCAAAACAGCTAAAGCGAGTGGATTGGCTGAGTCTGACACATCCCTCATATAGTAATCCGTAAATGAGGACTCACAGTGCCATTGTGCAACGGCCATGATGTCCTCTAACGGAACACCATTGTAAAGGGCGGTCGAGGCGGCTATTCCTCTAACATCGTGTGCCCTTACGCCCTGCACCTGGTGCCCAGTCGCCATCTCATGAGTAGTCTGAATGCATTCGACCACCCAACGAGAGATAGTATCCATGGATGCGGCGCCATAAGGCTTTTTATGGCAGATCCACAAATGTCTATCGTTCGACCGTAACGAGTCAGTCCGTTTCTTGTACTTAGTCAAAGCACGGACCGGGCACCAGACACTGGCATCACGATCAAACCTGGTTAACTTCGGTATAATGATCGGTTTGCCGGGATATCTCAAAGATTGGTTCTTTGACATAAATTCTGCTCTTGGCAGAAGACGCAGACCTTCTCCAGAAACAATAAATCGGTTCCTCTCTGCCGAAAGCGCATGGATCTCACTGCGCCTTCTAGCTGAGGAAGCTGCCAATAGAAAGACCGCCTTTAGAGTCAAATGCTTTAGACTAGCCGAACGCAACGGTTCGAATGGGTGCTTGGCCAGTACATTAAGCACTAAAGATAGACTCCAGGCTGGAATGACTACCGGTTGTCTCGGTCGGAGATTGCTCATTCCCTTCAGCATCACGTTTAACTGGGCCACCTCTGGACTATCCCTGTTGGCTAGACAAGGGATAACTGATGCCAGAGCTGACTTGTATCCAGCAATTGTGACGGGAGCTAGTCCTGTAAAGAACAGCTCACAGAGAAAATCTGCTATTTGCTGAATAGTGGATTGAAAGGTATCAATACCCTTTTCTTCACACCAGTCTGCAAATCTGTTAACCTTGTTGTTATATGACTTGAAGGTTGACCTCCTTCTCGCAGCTGCGATGAAATCAGCAGCCTGTCGAGAAAAGCCTTCCGACGTGGAACGTTGTTTGACAACATCCACGCAGTCAATTTGAACATTTCGGGACGCTCGTGTAGGAAGCGTCCCTTCGCCTGGGAGATTATGTTCGGAATCTCGGGCAACTGCACAGGATTTTCCACCAGCAGATCTAGAAGATCCGTGAACCACGCCCTGCTTGGCCAATACGGCGCTATTAACAGGACCAGACACGGTTCCTCCCTGACCTTCACCAATACCTTCGGTAGAAGAATGGTGGGTGGATACGCGTAAGCGTGCATCCCTCTCCAGCTTATCGCCAGAGCGTCTGTATCGACGGCATTTGGATCTGGAATCGGCGAGACATATGTCATGATTTGAGCATTTTCCTTTGTGGCGAACAAGTCCACGTTGGGTTTGCCCCAATGCTCGAAGATCCGTCGTAGAACTGGAGGGTTGAGGGACCATTCTGTTGGCAGAATTCTCTGTCTGCGAGACAAAGCATCCGCCAGAATGTTCAATCGGCCAGGAATATGAGCTGCTTTCAAAACAACCGAGTAATTCCTGCACCATTGAATCAAGTGCCACACCCTGATGCACAGGGTGGGCGACCTGGTCCCTCCTTGGCGATTTATATATGATACTACTGTCGAATTGTCCGACCGTATCAATATCACCTTGCCCCTGATCATCGGAAGGAATTCTTCCAACGCCAGTTCCACTGCCATCATTTCCAACAGATTGATATGCAGCTGACTCTCCGGGAGAGTCCATGTGCCCGAGACTTGGTGTTCTCCCAAGCAGGCACCCCACCCTTCCAGCGATGCGTCCGTGTAGACGGACAGCTGGGGGTGGGGTAGGTGCAGCGAAACCCCTATTAGGAGATTCTGACGCTGTTTCCACCATAGAAGATGCGATATTATCGGCTCCAAAACTGGCACCAGTTTTGACAGGGGTTCTGTTCTCTGTTTCCACAGAGACATCAGATACAACTGGATAGGTCTTCGCATTAGAGCAGCGTACGGGATAACCTGCTCCATGGAGACCATCATGCCCAGCATCTGAAGGAACCGCCTCGCCTGAATGTGGTTTCCCACTCGAAAACTCCCAAGGATGGCTAACAGAGACACCACTCTGGGCTCTGACGGGTAAACCCTGCCCTCCTCGAGGTCGAATCGCATTCCCAAATAAACGAAATGTTGAGTGGGTGTCAACTCGGATTTCTCCTTGTTGACTATCCAGCCTAGATCTGAAAGTAACTTCAGAGTCAGAGCAGTATCCACGTTCAACCTGGCTGCCGAGTCTGCCTTGAGCAGCCAGTCGTCTATGTAGGTGTGTAGCGCCACGTTCTCTTTTCTGAGAAACGCTGTCACCGCAAGGACCACTCTTGTGAAAACCCTCGGAGCTGTCGACAGGCCAAACGGGAGAACTGTAAACTCCCATACTTGATTCTGAAACGCAAATCTCAGAAACCTGTGCCAACTCCGATTGATCGGAATGTGGAAATATGCATCTTTCAGATCGATCGATACACACCACATTCCTTTCCTCAATCCCGCCATTACCGACCTCGGTGTTTCCATCTGGAACCGAGGCGTATGGATAAACCAATTTAATGGCCTGAGATTGAGTATGGGTCTCCATCCCCCCGTGCTCTTGGGGACAAGGAACATGTTTGAATAGAAGCCTGGAGTGTTCCGGTTTGCTGGTTTTATTGCTCCCTTCAGAAGCAAACCCGACACTTCCTTTTGAACGGCTTCTAACTTGTCTGGCTCCCTTGGTACGGGTGTCCAGACTGGTGCCAAAGACAGATTTTGTGGCGGAAAGTCCCACCACTCCGGCATGTAACCCTGGGATAACCATCCCAGGACCAGACTGTCTGACGTCACACCTCGCCAAACCTCGACGAAACGCATGAGCCTTCCACCCACCATAGACGCCTCGACGTCTAACGGGGTTGTCCGGCTCGCAGTCCGCCCCCCCCCCTTTCTTAACGAGAGAGAGTGAGAACCATTTCGTTCTAGGTACGACGGGTATAACTGGCACCGCTGTTCCTGTCGCACAGGTGCGGTCCAGGCGGATATGAAGGGAGCTTGCGTACCCTCAGGTACGCTTCGGCCCCTTCTGTCCGCCCTTTGAGGCCTTACCCTTACCCTTCCCCTTGCCCTTACCACCTCTAGGGCGGTCAGGAGCAACATTGGGGAGGGTAGGCGCCTCTACAGCCTTCCTGGGTTTCTTTGCCGGCGGCGGCTCAGAAAACCCAGCCGAAACAGAAGTCGCAATAGGCCTGGCTTTCGCCTTGCCCTTATGCTTCTTCTGTTTCTTCGAAGGCTGTCCGGTTAGCGGCTTGCCCACAGCCCCTAGTGCGTGCGCTTGCCGCACCAGCTCTAGCTGGAGATTCACCGCTAACCGATTCTGCGCAATGCTGGCGGTGTCCTCTAAGATGGCCCGCGCCTGGCCACCAAAGATGCTAGGCCCTGTCAGGGGCGTCCCAAGAAGACGCTCCCTGACTGCCGTAGCCGGACGCATATGGTCAATGACCATTTGCCTCCTGGACTTCGTCACACGCGCTTGCACCCTTGCCAATGCGTCCATTGACAGCACCAAGCCGTCATTAACGCACGATAGCGCCACAGGTGGCACAGGGTGGCCTGCCCCCGCTTCAGCCCACACCGACTGAAGTAGACGATAGGAGTGATTGACAGCGCTCATGGCTGCCCTCACACCCTCATCGCATAGGGCCAGGACTTCTTCCTGGTGTACCTGGGCTTTATCCACTAGTGCCGGACCGGGACCACCCGACCCCGCACTCTGGACGCCCAGTACCCATCGGTCATCCTCAGTGACCGACGGGACTACACCATACCTGTCGTATTCACCCCTCGGAATACGGCACCTTGCCCGCACCTCCCTGGAGGCCGCAGGGAGCTGACCCTTGGTCATCAGTTGTTTACTATAAATAGCATCCAACAAATCAATGAACCGTGGATCCAGTCCCACTGACTGGATCCGGGCCGCGGGCAAAATCCCCGTCCTAATCGACGCAACCGACGGACGGGGCGCATCTTCATCGGCCGTGGCCGAAACCACAGACGGGTCAACTCTGGCTAGCCACGCCAGAGCATCAGACCAGTCTATCTCCGAAGAAGATACCCCCGCAAACACGTCACCCGTTGACATGCTTACGGGTCTGCCAGCCATGGCCTCCCGGCCAGGAGCCACGGCTGACACGCCAGGCACTCCGCTACCACATGGTTCCGCCGCCACCCCATGAAACACTCCGGTCCATGGGGTAGGTCCGCACGGAAAACCGTACGGACCCGTAACCGTCGCGGAACCATAGCCAGCCACGGGCGCCAACGGCACCCCATGTCCGGCTGCCAGACCAGGCGAGATAGGTGAGTACCACGCCTGGCCCGGCACACCGGTTCCCCTGACGGCTGGTGACAAACCAAGCCGCGTGGAACCGGTGCACGGTAACGGATTGGCCTCAGCCGCAGGCGGAGCCGCTGACCTGGCTTGCGCCAAACCAGACAAATGGAGGCCGGTTCCGTCCAGGACGGAATCAACCTCCATATTCTCCACCTGCGGCTTCACGGGCCGCAGCAACTTCTCCTCCTCGGCCTCATCGTCTTCAGACTCCGAAGAGCCGTCACTAGACGAATAAACCGTGGAGCCGTCCTGGCGGACGGCTCCCACACCTGACGGACCGGCCACCGCTACTGGACCACCCGGAGGTGGCCGCAGAGAGACAGAACCCGTCTGGCCGAAGCCAGACGGACCCGCCAGGGGGCCGTACGAGACGGCCCCCTCGGTAACCAGTCCAGAATCCTGTCCGAAGACAGGATCCGTACCAGGCATGGGGAGAAACTGCCCCCCAACCTTTGGTAGCAGGGACGACACCAGCGTGGGCAGAACGCTATGCAGAAAACCCTGCATAGCCGGACCAAACCACGCCGGCGGTGCCATCTCCGCCACCTCCAGCTGGGGACGTGGAGCACCCCCACCGGCCGAACCGGGCGCTCCACGATTTCCTCTCGGACCGCCTGACCCCGCGTCAGACCCAGCCAAGTCCTTCTGGGCAAGGAACTTAACCATCGTTTCGACGGACCACACTGCACAAACATTACACCTATGATCTATATTACACAGGGCACACCTAAAACAGACATGGTCCTTGAACATAACACGGACAAACTTATGGCAGTCGTCACATGATGGCGGGGCTGGCTTGGCCTATAAAATAAGCACAAACCTACAATAAACAAGCGGAACGAGACACGGATGGAAGGCAGACAATTAATTTTCAAATATTTTGACTCATAAATTAACCGTAACCTCCCGCACCCCACCCCGCCACGTTACAACAACGATCGCATTGATTATGACGACAAGAACGCGGCGGGCACAACACACCCATAATAGATCCTACAGGATGTGTAACGGCTCCAGGAATCATATCGCATAGCATTCAGGGTATATTTACCAATCAATATAAATTATACTCCTAACGAACGCAGCACGATATGTGAAGAAAACAACAAAATGTATAACAACTGCTGTCTCACACGGTAAAACCGCAGACCACGCATCTACTCAAGAATTTTGAAACCACCGATCATTGCAAACCGATCGTGATCACACGAAAAACTTGATCATTCTAAAGTTTCCGGTACCATTTTTTAGTACGCAGCACCCAGAACAAGATGCGCGAATAAATGAAAAAATTTTTCTTCACATAAACATCCGAGCGACCGGGTGTGACGTCACCCGCTCGGATTCTACGGAGAACGACGTCAGCCGATATTCGTGTTAGAAATACCGTAGCAAACACCTATTTTCATATCTGCCGATCGCCTGTTGGGGTTTAAAGAAGGCGATCGTCTGGCATATATCGTTGCTAGCACACGTCCCAGATTCTATGGGGTTAGAAATTGGAACATGCGACACAACGAAATTTAGAGACCTAAGTCTTTTAACTATGGATATAAAGAACAATACAACCTGGTTATCTTGGGCGGTATTCTCCATAGTCCTTAGTTATTCCTTTAGCGCACAAACTATCACCGATTAAAGACTTAGAATCTTTTTAAAAAACACTAAAATCCCTAATGCGAAAAGCATGTATTGCACTTGTTGCTATGCAAACAAGAATGAGCTCTATGGTAAACGGGTACTCGGCAGTGGGGAGCCGGGTACCCGGTTCCCAGGAGTCGGTAAAGCTTTCTAAGTCTATAATCCTAGAGCCGCTGTCAGGGCCAGCTGTATATCAGAAGTAACAGAATGGTGAGTATTGATCGAAGGAGAATGATAAAACTGTTGTTGGTGCGGTATAATATCTGCATGACTTGTCAGTGCCACTGTTTGTTTTGTAAACATTCAACAGGTATCTATCAAGTATATACACAGTTCTTGGAGCGGAATGATCCATTCCTTTTTTTTGACAAGAATTCCTAGTATGATTCTGCTCTTACCCTGTACCATCCCTATAACAGATATTTGGATAGACTGGCAGGCCGGAATCGGCCCGCCAGTCTATCCAAATATCTGTCACCAGGCTGATTCTACGGGATCTAAGATCAGGCTCCGACCAATATATTTCATATTAAACATAAACTTGAATAAAAGCTTTGTAAATGATAAGCAGACATGACAGGATGACTTAGAACCCTGCTAAGGATAAATATAGAGTGAAAGTGATCTTACACTCATTAATTAAATATAGCACACCCTTATTCTATACAAACCAGTAAAACCACTTTGTCAAGATTGGTTTATTGTATAATGGATTTCAATAGGTTTCTTGCCCAGGCCTAGTCCTAAACACACACGCCATAGGGATGAAATTTTAACCCTTTGATTGATAGATAAATTTGGTAAAGAAAATTAAAATATTTGTTTAATTGAATGTCCATTTGCAGGAAGAGAATGTTACTTTTTAAAACTTAACACTGGGATAATGAGTTCAGTCACCGAGGCAGACATTCCAATTGTAAATCTTTTTAAAATAATCTTCATCTGCCTGCAAACTGACATTCCTCAAGATCACTGCAGAGGCTGGATTTGGCCAATTAACCATTTAAAGTGTTACAATGATTTGATAGTGGGAATATAAGTAAGTAATTCTAAGTATCTACATACATTCTTCACGTTTAATCCGGTAACACTTATATCTGCGAAAAACAGCTTCTGCAGTGGTCTTGAGTATTGTCCATGTGCTGACCAAAGGAAGACTATCTTTGAAAATTTACCACTGGAATGAGTGGCTCGATAACCGAGCCAGTCTGACATTCCAGTGGTAAATTTTCAAAGACAGTCTTCTCTTGGTCTGCAAATGGACATTTTCTATGAGAAAATTGAAATTTTCCTGACCAAGTTCGAGTGTTAAAGGGTTACGGCAGAATAGTATCTAAGTATTAAGTAGATTATGTATGAAATGTGTATCAAATTCTGTCTTATATGCTCTTGTTTGTCACTTTTCAACAGCACCACCACATGTATGTAATTACACTAGCGTGGCCAGCAATATAATTATAACCACTTAAAATATCTTCTAAATTGAGCAGGTTAATAATTTCAATTGTTGATGTCTATCAATTCCATATTTTCTAGCCCACACAAGGACAGCGCTGGCTTTTGCAATATTCTAGCCAATAGATTAGCCAAATACCATTTTTGTTAGACAAATAGTACATATTTTAGGCACATCTTTACTTCAATGGCGCTTAAATAAACGTGTTTGCTGTCAGTCATCATCAGTTAATACTATCACTTTTACAGTGCAGATACAATAGGGTCGTTATATATAAGAACCTAATATGATCAAAAGCTGGCAGCAAGTTTTCAGTCAAATTAGTTTCAAAATATTCAATAACATAAACAGGAATTTTTGTTTGCAATTGTAACGCTGGAATTAGTCAGGATTCAGCCACCCATTCCAGAAACTTAAATTAATTTTAATCATTAGCCATTGATTAAATAGCCAATGAACCTTTCCAGTTTTAGCCATGCCCCGCCCACCTATACCTAAGCTCCACCCACACCTCTCTGTGTTGGGATTGATCGATCCCTGAATGCCCTAACTATGAATTTCCTGAAAACTATATAGGTATGCTGTTGAATATTTTGTAACTAATTTGACTGGTTGCCCAGTCTAATTAGTTTCAAAATATTCAACAGACTATTAAATATTAAAGATGTGCAGGTCATACAACAACGCATAGTCCGTCTTCAAATATGCGTTCATGACGTACTTATCTACATCATTCATGATGTCATAATGATGTCATATAATAATGGTTACTCTGGAAAGGTGAATTCTGCCTTTCATTAGTCAGATTTCAGTTTTATGAGCATTAGAATCATCACTGATACCACCCATCAATCACAAGCTGAGCTTCTTTACCATTCAATCTTGTCTACATGTCTATAATTAGATGGTGATAAAGTTAGGCCTACACACTTAATGAGCTGTGGTTGACCATTTTATTTCTGAATTCCAGTGTTTTCAGTTTAATGCAGCTGCACATTATATCAGCTTCCGAGATATCTAAAATAATATGACAGGAAGTCGTTTCTAGCTTACCTTCCAGACAAATCTGTTTTAAAATTTATAATCTCATATCTGTAGACGAGTCAGTATTACCAAGTCTTAAATTAAACAAATAAAATGCAAGGTGCTGCTGCCTTAGGCATGTTAGGTAGACCGAATTACCTGTTATTGGTAATACATAATACATGTAATTAATTAACACTTTAATGGTAAAATTTGGTCAACAAAATTTTAATTTCTCTTTATATGTACATTTGCAAGCCAAGAGAAGACTATCTTTTTCGAAAATTTACAACTGGAGTGACTGCCTCTATTATATTTCCCAAAGACTATTGTAGAGGCCAGTTTTGTCCGGCTTGACAATTAAAGGGTTAAATTCTAATATTACCACGCAATGCATACTGTTTGTATATATCATTATTATACTGTGTAGCATTGGTTGGCATAATAACCCTTGAACAATCATATCAGCCCAAAACCACTTCTGCAGTGGTCTTGAGAAATGTTCATTTGCAGACCAAGAGAAGACTTTTTGAAAGTTTATCACTGGAATGACTGTCTCAATAACCGAGCCAGTTATAGCAGTGGTAAATTTTCAAAAATAGTCTTCTTTTGGTCTGCAAATGGATATTTTCTCTGAGAAAATTCAGATTTTCTCGAACAAATTCAAGGGTTAATGGGTTAAATAAACATATTTTTAACAAACATATATAAGTTTATTTTAGACAGTCCAAAACCCCACCAATTAGTTTCAAAATAATCAACCTGTATAGTTTTCTGGAAATTGAGATTCAGGGTATGTAGGGATCGCTTGATCCCAACACAGGCAAAGAGCCTAGATAAAGATTGGTGATAGCTAAAACTGGATTCAACCATTATGGTTGAGCCATCCATGGATAGGTTCTTGACATTGGAAATGTGTATTGTAAATTATCACATGAAATGTATATACCTGGCCCTCTGGTATGTCTGTCACGTCTTTAGGCCATGTTGAAAAACTGTAACATTCTAACTAGGACGTTGTTTTTTGTGGAATTTCTATAATAACAGAACACAGATGTAATTCGGCGAATTGGTAATTTGAAATGGAGAAGTGATATTCAAAAGGAAATCAATGGTACTGTGCATTTTTCTGCAAAAATATTTGCTACAGAAACATTCAAAAGGAAATTTATGGATAAACACATCCCCCACCCTCACCCACCCCACACACAGCCAAAGTGCGACATTCACTCGTAAAATACTAAATTATTACCCACTCTTATCATCCCCAACCCTAGCTTTATACTTTCTGGGCATACCAATAACACCATACATCAACAAATTTGACAGTTTTATTAATTTGATTAAATGTATATGCAGCTTAGACGATATTTCGAAAAAGGAAATGAAACGGAATCAGCAATGGACGTTTCTAGTTTTAGCTATGCCCCATCCATCACTAGCTACGCTCAACCACAGCTTGCGCTTGCTCATGTTGGGATTTATCGATCCCTGAACTCCATAACCATCGATTTCCAGAAAACTATACAGGTAAGACTGTAAGCTGTTGAATATTTTGAAACTAATTTGACCAGCGTCCAGTTAAATTAGTTTCAAAATATTCAACAGAATGTTTATTACATGGTAAAGACATACAATTCATACGTGTCGGAATCCTAAGTGATAATAACGGACTATTTCTAATCATTCATGACGTCATGAAACTCATGATTATGTCGTCAGCATACACGTCACTTAGTTAATTATGATGCCATATAACGTCAGATGATCGATGAATAAACTTGGAAAGGTCCATTTTGTGAAGTGGAAAATAGCAAATTTTGAAAGGAAAAACCAGTCCCTATTTATAATCTATCTCAGAACTGACACTGCATGACTCATGCCTGACATCATTCAACGTCACTACGTCACGCGATCATACGCTTCTCATATGGCTCGCACAAAAATTATGATTCCGTTTGGATAACCTTATTAAACACAAGCATATCCTGTGGATTACTTCAAATTCTCAAACATTTTAACTCAGGCTAAAGTATATATATACTGTATAGTGCTACAGAAATATGTTAGTAAGAAATGTTCTGTTGGATACTTTGAACATAATTGGTTTGGAAAACATCGCTGTGTAAAATATTCAACAGTACATGTTAGTTTATTTTGGCGACATCTCAGTTATTTCTGAGCTGTTCTCTAAGCCTCCAAATTAACCCTCAAACTTTTTAAGGAATATTCTGTTGAATTCATTTAAGGCAGTAACAGTCTCTAGTCCAAATAGCTTCAAAATATTCAACAGCTTTCCTGCATAAGCCTTGTAAGCGTCCTGACTTTGAGAGAGTGAAACCTCAAGAGTTAAATAATATGTTTACTTGTACTAGAATACAGCATTGCAATTATAAATGGAATAATTGTATCCAGCCTGATATTTATTCAGAAAATAATTTACAAGTCATAGAAAAATTCCTGTTAAATAGTTGTAAAACAACATGATCAAATACTATAACTGCCAAATTAATTTTTCAATTACTCAATAGCTTTCAATAATTCAATAATCTACAACGAATTTATGTCCGAATACAGAATGAAATGGGATAAGTTAAGAAATGAAAGGAATAGTAAAAAAAAAAAAGAACACGCTAATCTTTGAGGATTTTACCCGATAACATTTTTAACACCTCAGATGAGAAAAACATCTTCTCCAGCGGCCTGCAGAAACGTCCATAATTTTCCGACCAAGTGAAGACTATTTTTGAAAATATACAGATAGATCTATGGAATGACAGGCTTAATAATCGTGTCAGTGATTCTATTTTCAAAAATAATCTTTTCTTACTCTGCAAATGGTCCTTTTCTATGAACAAATTGACATTTTTATGAAAGATTTGACTATCAAAGGGTTACCGTAACACTTCCATGCATGCACTAATGCCTTTGTTTAATGGCAGATATAAATACATATATCCATTAGTCACCGTTATGTTAAGTCTATGTAGATCATATCTTTACAGACCCTTTAGCACTCAAACCAGACACAAACGCCATCTGCAGTGGCCTTGAGAAATGTCCATTTGCCGAACAAGAAGACTATTTTTGAAAATATACAACTGGAATGACTGGCTCTACGAGCCAGTCATTCCAGTGATAAATTTTCAAAGTCTTCCCTTGATCTGCAAATGGACATTTTCGATAAGAAAACTTAAATTTTTAAAAACACATTTTAGGGTTAAAGGGTTAAATTGTATACATACAACTCTGGTGTACATATATTATTTCCTGATTCATTTACATGTATTCAAGAACAATAAGGGAATGACTACTAAATAGTTGAACAATGACATGAGCCCCATTACACATACTTTACATATGCTCTAAATAAACACTCAATTTTATTCAAGAACGATTCAACTTTCTCAGAGAATGCAGGAAATGTCAATTTCCCTTTCTCCGAGATCTAACAATACTCACCATTCTGTTACTTCTGATATACAGCTGGCCTTGACAGCGGCTCTAGGATTATAGACTTAGAAAGCTTTACCGACTCCTGGGAACCGGGTACCCGGCTCCCAACTGCTGAGTACCCGTTTACCATAGAGCTCATATTGTTTGCATAGCCACCAAACAAGAGAAAACTATGGCTTGCCTCCGTGGGGCTGGGAGGCTGGGTCCGTAACAGAATGGTGAGTATTGTTAGATCTCGGAGAAAGGGAAATTGACATTTCCTGCATTCTCCTTCGATCAATACTCACCATTCTGTTACTTCTGATATACACCAGATTTGATCAGTAACCTGGTGGGAAGGGGCAAGCCATACATGCTAATTTTGCCCCTTGGAGAAAGATTTTAGACTTCAAACTTGACTAACGGAGACCTAAAAGGACCGTCAAGTTTACGGAACCGAATCACATTCGCGTCACAGCTCCCCCCCCTTTTTCCTCCTAAGAAAAGGGAGAGAACTAACGAACATGTATCTCGCCTGAAAACACCAATATGCCAAGAGGGTTAACTACTCCCTGCATATCGCTTGTATTAGCCTGGGAATGAGCATGAATATATACGATGAATGAACATGATACATATACATAATACAAAAAACTCTCACTTGTTGAATTACCTTATGATAACAGGACTTCAGACGTACCGCCTACAACCATTCACCGGTTCGGCCATCAGTGACACAATCTGGTTGACATCCTCTCGCCTGACCATGCCTGCTTTAGGTTCTTTTCTTACCGAAGTGAGAAAAGGGTGAAAAGCAGTGTGGTCACTAACTATCGTTTCAAAACAGCTAAAGCGAGTGGATTGGCTGAGTCTGACACATCCCTCATATAGTAATCCGTGAATGAGGACTCACAGTGCCATTGTGCAACGGCCATGATGTCCTATAACGGAACACCATTGTAAAGGGCGGTCGAGGCGGCTATTCCTCTGACATTGTCTGCCCTTACGCCTTGCACCTGGTGCCCAGTCGCCATCTCGTGAGTAGTCTGAATGCATTCGACCACCCAACGAGAGATAGTATCCATGGATGCGGCGCCATAAGACTTTTTATGGCAGATCCACAGATGTCTATCGTTCGACCGTAACGAGTCAGTCCGTTTCTTGTACTTAGTCAAAGCACGGACCGGGCACCAGACACTGGCATCACGATCAAACCTAGTTAACTTCGGTATAATGATCGGTTTGCCGGGATATCTCAAAGATTGGTTCTTTGACATAACCTCTGCTCTTGGCAGAAGACGCAGACCTTCTCCAGAAACAATAAATCGGTTCCTCTCTGCCGAAAGCGCATGGATCTCACTGCGCCTTCTAGCTGAGGAAGCTGCCAATAGAAAAACCGCCTTTAGAGTCAAATGCTTTAGACTAGCCGAACGCAACGGTTCGAAAGGGTGCTTGGCCAGTACATTAAGCACTAAAGATAGACTCCAGGCTGGAATGACTACCGGTTGTCTCGGTCGGAGATTGCTCATTCCCTCAACATCACATTTAACTGGGCCACCTCTGGACTATCCCTGTTGGCTAGACAAGGGATAAATGATGCCAAAGCTGACTTGTATCCAGCAACTGTGACGGGAGCTAGTCCTCAAAAGAACAGCTCACAGAGAAAGTCTGCTATTTGCTGATAGTGGATTGAAAGGTATCAATACCCTTTTCTTCACACCAGTCTGCAAATCTGTTAACCTTGTTGTTATATGACTTGAAGGTTGACCTACTTCTCGCAGCTGCGATAAATCAGCAGCCTGTCGAGAAAAGCCTTCCGACGTGGAACGTTGTTTGATAACATCCACGCAGTCATTGAACATCTCGGGACGCTCGTGTAGGAAGCGTCCCTTGGCCTGGGAGATTATGTTCGGAATCTCGGGCAACTGCACAGGATTTTCCACCAGCAGATCTAGAAGATCCGTGAACCACGCCCTGCTCGGCCAATACGGCGCTATTAGCAGGACCAGACACGGTTCCTCCTTGACCTTCACCAAAAACCTTCGGTAGAAGAATGGTGGGTGGGTACGCGTAAGCGTGCATCCCTCTCCAGCTTATCGCCAGAGCGTCTGTATCGACGGCATTTGGATCTGTAATCGGCGAGACATATGTCATGATTTGAGCATTTTCCTTTGTGGCGAACAATTCCACGTTGGGTTTGCCCCAATGCTCGAAGATCCGTCGCAGAACTGGAGGGTTGAGGGACCATTCTGTTGGCAGGATTCTCTGTCTGCGAGACAAAGCATCCGCCAGAATGTTCAATCGGCCAGGAATACGAGCTGCTTTCAAAACAACCGAGTAATTCCTGCACCATTGAATCAAGTGCCACACCCTGATACACAGAGTGGGCGACCTGGTCCCGCCTTGGCGATTTATATATGATACTACTGTCGAATTGACCGACCGTATCAATATCACCTTGCCCCTGATCATCGGAAGGAACTCTTCCAACGCCAGTTCCACTGCCATCATTTCCAACAGATTGATATGCAGCTGACTCTCCGGGAGAGTCCATGTGCCCGAGACCTGGTTCTCCCAGGCAGGCACCCCACCCTTCCAGCGATGCATCCGTGTAAACGGACAGCTGGGGGTGGGGTAGGTGCAGTGAAACCCCTATTAGGAGATTCTGACGCTGTTTCCACCATAGCAGATGCGATATTATCGGCTCCAAAACTGGCACCAGTTTTGACAGGGGTTCTGTTCTCTGTTTCCACAGAGACATCAGATACAACTGGATAGGTCTTCGCATTAGAGCAGCGTACGGGATAACCTGCTCCATGGAGACCATCATGCCCAGCATCTGAAGGAACCGCCTCGCCTGAATGTGGTTTCCCACTCGAAAACTCCTGAGGATGGCTAACAGAGACACCACTCTGGGCTCTGACGGGTAAACCCTGCCCTCCTCGAGGTCGAATCGCATCCCCAAATAAACGAAATGTTGAGTGGGCGTCAACTCGGATTTCTCCTCGTTGACTATCCAGCCTAGATCTGAAAGTAACTTCAGAGTCAGAGCAGTATCCACGTTCAACCTGGCTGCCGAGTCTGCCTTGAGCAGCCAGTCGTCTATGTAGGTGTGTAGCGCCACGTTCTCTTTTCTGAGAAACGCTGTCACCGCAAGGACCACTCTTGTGAAAACCCTCGGAGCTGTCGACAGGCCAAACGGGAGAACTGTAAACTCCCATACTTGATTCTGAAATGCAAATCTCAGAAACCTGTGCCAACTCCGATTCATCGGAATGTGGAAATATGCATCTTTCAGATCGATCGATACACACCACATTCCTTTCCTCAATCCCGCCATTACCGACCTCGGTGTTTCCATCTGGAACCGAGGCGTATGGATAAACCAATTTAATGGCCTGAGATTGAGTATGGGTCTCCATCACCCTGTGCTCTTGGGGACAAGGAACATGTTTGAATAGAAGCCTGGAGTGTTCCGGTTTGCTGGTTTTATTGCTCCCTTCAGAAGCAAACCCGACACTTCCTTTTGAACGGCTTCTAACTTGTCTGGCTCCCTTGGTACGGGCGTCCAGACAGGTGCCAAAGACAGATTTTGTGGCGGAAAGTCCCACCACTCCGGCATGTAACCCTGGGATAACCATCCCAGGACCAGACTGTCTGACGTCACACCTCGCCAAGCCTCGACGAAACGCATGAGCCTTCCACCCACCATAGACGCCTCGACGTCTAACGGGGTTGTCCGGCTCGCAGTCCGCCCCCCCCCCTCTTTCTTAACGAGAGAGAGTGAGAACCATTTCGTTCTAGGCACGACGGGTATAACTGGCACCGCTGTTCCTGTCGCACAGGCGCGGTCCAGGCGGATATGAAGGGAGCTTGCGTACCCTCAGGTACGCTTCGGCCCCTTCTGTCCGCCCTTTGAGGCCTTACCCTTACCCTTCCCCTTGCCCTTCCCGCCTCTAGGGCGGTCAGGAGCAACATTGGGGAGGGTAGGCGCCTCTACAACCTTCCTGGGTTTCTTCGCCGGCGGTGGCTCCGAAAACCCAGCCGAAACAGAAGTCGCAATAGGCCTGGCTTTCGCCTTGCTCTTATGTTTCTTCTGTTTCTTTGAAGGCTGTCCCGTTAACGGTTTACCCACAGCCCCTAGTGCGTGCGCTTGCCGCACTAGCTCTAGCTGTAGGTTTACCGCTAACCGATTCTGCGCGATACTGGCGGTATCCTCTAAGATGGCCCACGCTTGGCCACCGAAGATGCTAGGCCCTGTCAGGGGTGTCCCAAGGAGACGCTCCCTGACTGCCGTAGCCGGACGCATATGGTCAATGACCATTTGCCTCCTGGATTTCGTCACACGCGCTTGCACCCTTGCCAATGCGTCCATCGACAGCACCAGGCCGTCATTGACACATGAAAGCGCCACAGGTGGCACAGGGTGGCCTGCCCCGCTTCAGCCCACACCGACTGAAGGAGATGATAAGAGTGGTTGACAGCGCTCATCGCTGCCCTCACACCCTCATCGCATAGGGACAGGACTTCTTCCTGGTGTACCTGAGACTTGTCCACAAGTGCCGGACCGGGGTGACCCGGCACGGCACGCTGGACGCCCAGTACCCATCGGTCATCTTCCGTGACTGACGGGACTACACCATACCTGTCGTATTCCCCCCGCGGAATACGACATCTTGCCCGCACCTCCCTGGAGGCCGCAGGGAGCTGACCCTTGGTCATCAGTTGTTTGCTATAAATAGCATCCAACCATTCTATGAACCGTGGATCCAGTCCCACTGACTGGATCCGGGCCGCGGGCAAAATCCCCGTCCTGATCGATGCAACCGACGGACGGGGCGCATCTTCATCGGCCGTGGCCGAAACCACAGACGGGTCAACCCTGGCTAGCCACGCCAGA
Source organism: Chaetoderma sp. LZ-2023a (assembly GCA_034401795.1). NCBI lineage: Eukaryota > Metazoa > Mollusca > Caudofoveata > Chaetodermatida > Chaetodermatidae > Chaetoderma > Chaetoderma sp. LZ-2023a. The sequence goes on from CM067364.1 coordinate 29,325,894, forward strand.
GCATCTGACCAATCTACCTCCGATGAAGACACCCCCGCAAACACGTCACCCGTTGACGTGCTCACGGGTCTGCCAGCCACGGCCTCCCAGCAAGGAGCCATGGCTGACACGCCAGGCACTCCGGTACCACACGGTTCCGCCGCCACCCCATGAAACACTCCGGTCCATGGGGTAGGTCCGCACGGAAAACCGTACGGACCCGTAGCAGTCGCGGAACCATAGCCGGACACGGGCGCCCACGGCACCCCACGTCCGACTGCCGGACCAGGCGAGATAGGTGAGTACCACGCCCGGCCCGGCACACCCGTTCCCGTGACGGCTGGTGCCAAACCAAGCCACACGGAACCGGTGCACGGTAACGGATTTGCCTCAGCCACAGGCGGAGCCGCTGACCTGGCTTGCGCCAAACCAGACAAATGGAGGCCGGTTCCGTCTAGGACGGAATCAACCTCCATATTCTCCACCTGTGGCTTCACGGGCTGCAGCAACCTCTCCTCCTCGGCCTCCTCGTCTTCAGACTCCGAAGAGTCGTCACTAGACGAGTCAACAGTGGAACCGTCCTGGCGGACGGCTCCCACACCTGACGGACCGGCCACCGCTACTGGACCACCCGGAGGTGGCCGCAGAGAAACAGAAACCCGTCTGGCCGAAGCCAGACGGGACTGCCAGGGGGCCGTACGAGACGGCCCCCTCGGTAACCAGTCCAGAATCCTGTCCGAGGACAGGATCCGTACCAGGCATGGGGAGAAACTGCCCCCCAACCTTTGGTAGCAGGGACGACACCAGCGTGGTCAGAACGCTATGCAGAAAAACCCTGCAGAGCCGGACCAAACCACGCCGGCGGTGCCATCTCCGCCACCTCCAGCTGGGGACGTGGAGCACCCGCACCGGCCGAACCGGGCGCTCCACGATTTACTCTCGGACCGCCTGACCCCGCGTCAGACCCAGCCAAGTCCTTCTGGGCAAGGAACTTAACCATCGTTTCGACGGACCACACTGCACAAACATTACACCTATGATCTATATTACACAGGGCACACATAAAACAGACATGGTCCTTGAACATTACACGGACAAACTTATGGCAGTCGTCACATGATGGCGGGGCTGGCTTGGCCTATAAATAAGCACAAACCTACAATAAACAAGCGGAACGAAACCCGGATGGAAGGCAGACAATTAATTTTCAAATAATTTGACTCATAAATTAACCGTAAGCTCCCCGCACCCCACCCCGCCACGTTACAACAACGATCGCATTGATTATGACGACAAGTACGCGGCGGGCACAACACACCCATAATAGATCCTCCAGGATGTGTAACGGCTCCAGGAATCATATCGCATAGCATTCAGGGTATATTTACTAATCAATATAAATTATACTCCTAACGAACGCAGCACGATATGTGAAGAAAACAACAAAATGTATAACAAAACTGCTGTCTCACACGGTAAAACCGCAGACCACACATCTACTCAAGAATTTTGAAACCACCGATCATTGCAAACCGATCGTGATCGCACGTAAACTTGATCATTCTAAAGTTTCCGGTACCATTTTTAGTACGCAGCACCCAGAATAAGATGCGCGAATTAATGAAAAATTTTTCTTCACATAAACATCCGAGCGACCGGGTGTCACGTCACCCGCTCGGATTCTACGGAGAACGACGTCAGCCGATATTCGTGTTAGAAATACCGTAGCAAACACCTATTTTCATATCTGCCGATCGCCTGTTGGGGTTTAAAGAAGGCGATCGTCTGGCATATATCGTTGTTAGCACACGTCCCAGATTCTATGGGGACAGAAATTGGAACATGCGACACAACGAAATTTAGAGACCTAAGTCTTTTAACTATGGATAATAAAGAACAATACAACCTGGTTATCTTGGGCGGTATTCTCCATAGTCCTTAGTTAATCCTTTCAGAACACACAAACTATCACTGATTAAAGACTTAGATTATTTTAAAACACTAAAATCCTTAATGCAAAAAGCATGTATTGCTCTTGTCGCTATGCAAACAAGAAAATGAGCTCTATGGTAAACGGGTACTCGGCAGTTGGGAGCCGAGTACCCGGTTCCCAGGAGTCGGTAAAGCTTTCTAAGTCTATAGTCCTAGAGCCGCTGTCAGAGCCAGCTGTATATCAGAAGTAACAGAATGGTGAGTATTGATCGAAGGAGAATGAGTATGGGTCTCCATCCCCCCGTGCTCTTGGGGACAAGGAACATGTTTGAATAGAAGCCTGGAGTGTTCCGGTTTGCTGGTTTTATTGCTCCCTTCAGAAGCAAACCCGACACTTCCTTTTGAACGGCTTCTAACTTGTCTGGCTCCCTTGGTACGGGTGTCCAGACAGGTGCCAAAGACAGATTTTGTGGCGGAAAGTCCCACCACTCCGGCATGTAACCCTGGGATAACCATCCCAGGACCAGACTGTCTGACGTCACACCTCGCCAAGCCTCGACGAAACGCATGAGCCTTCCACCCACCATAGACGCCTCGACGTCTAACGGGGTTGTCCGGCTCGCAGTCTGCCCCCCCCCCCACCTTTCTTAACGAGAGAGAGTGAGAACCATTTCGTTCTAGGCACGACGGGTATAACTGGCACCGCTGTTCCTGTCGCACAGGTGCGGTCCAGGCGGATATGAAGGGAGCTTGCGTACCCTCAGGTACGCTTCGGCCCCTTCTGTCCGCCCTTTGAGGCCTTACCCTTACCCTTCTCCTTGCCCTTCCCACCTCTAGGGCGGTCAGGAGCAACATTGGGGAGGGTAGGCGCCTCTACAGCCTTCCTGGGTTTCTTCGCCGGCGGCGGCTCCGAGAACCCAGCCGAAACAGACGTCGCAATAGGCCTGGCTTTCGCCTTGCCCTTATGCTTTTTCTGTTTCTTTGAAGGCTGTCCGGTTAGCGGCTTGCCCACAGCCCCTAGTGCGTGCGCTTGCCGCACCAGCTCTAGCTGGAGATTTACCGCTAACCGATTCTGCGCAATACTGGCGGTGTCCTCTAAGATGGCCCGCGCTTGGCCACCAAAGATGCTAGGCCCTGTCAGGGGCGTCCCAAGAAGACGCTCCCTGACTGCCGTAGCCGGACGCATATGGTCAATGACCATTTGCCTCCTGGACTTCGTCACATGCGCTTGCACCCTTGCCAATGCGTCCATTGACAGCACCAAGCCGTCATTAACGCACGATAGCGCCACAGGGTGGCCTGCCCCCGCTTCAGCCCACACCGACTGAAGTAGACGATAGGAGTGATTGACAGCGCTCATGGCTGCCCTCACACCCTCATCGCATAGGGCCAGGACTTCTTCCTGGTGTACCTGGGCCTTATCCACTAGTGCCGGACCGGGACCACCCGACACGGCACTCTGGACGCCCAGTACCCATCGGTCATCCTCCGTGACCGACGGGACTACACCATACCTGTTGTATTCACCCCGCGGAATACGGCACCTTGCCCGCACCTCCCTGGAGGCCGCAGGGAGCTGACCCTTGGTCATTAGTTGTTTACTATAAATAGCATCCAACAAATCAATGAACCGTGGATCCAGTCCCACTGACTGGATCCGGGCCGCGGGCAAAATCCCCGTCCTAATCGACGCAACCGACGGACGGGGCGCATCTTCATCGGCCGTGGCCGAAACCACAGACGGGTCAACTCTGGCTAGCCACGCCAGAGCATCAGACCAATCTAACTCCGAAGAAGATACCCCCGCAAACACGTCACCCGTTGACATGCTTACGGGTCTGCCAGCCATGGCCTCCCGGCCAGGAGCCACGGCTGACACGCCAGGCACTCCGCTACCACATGGTTCCGCCGCCACCCCATGAAACACTCCGGTCCATGGGGTAGGTCCGCACGGAAAACCGTATGGACCCGTAACCGTCGCGGAACCATAGCCGGCCACGGGCGCCAACGGCACCCCATGTCCGGCTGCCGGACCAGGCGAGATAGGTGAGTACCACGCCTGGCCCGGCACACCGGTTCCCCTGACGGCTGGTGACAAACCAAGCCGCGCGGAACCGGTGCACGGTAACGGATTGGCCTCAGCCGCAGCCGCTGACCTGGCTTGCGCCAAACCAGACAAATGGAGGCCGGTTCCGTCCAGGACGGAATCAACCTCCATATTCTCCACCTGCGGCTTCACGGGCCGCAGCAACCTCTCATCCTCATCGTCTTCAGACTCCGAAGAGCCGTCACTAGACGAATAAACCGTGGAGCCGTCCTGGCGGACGGGCCACCGCTACTGGACCACCCGGAGGTGGCCGCAGAGAGACAGAACCCGTCTGGCCGAAGCCAGACGGACCCGCCAGGGGGCCGTACGAGACGGCCCCCTCGGTAACCAGTCCAGAATCCTGTCCGAAGACAGGATCCGTACCAGGCATGGGGAGAAACTGCCCCCCAACCTTTGGTAGCAGGGACGACACCAGCGTGGGCAGAACGCTATGCAGAAAACCCTGCATAGCCGGACCAAACCACGCCGGCGGTGCCATCTCCGCCACCTCCAGCTGGGGACGTGGAGCACCCCCACCGGCCGAACCGGGCGCTCCACGATTTCCTCTCGGACCGCCTGACCCCGCGTCAGACCCAGCCAAGTCCTTCTGGGCAAGGAACTTAACCATCGTTTCGACGGACCACACTGCATAAACATTACACCTATGATCTATATTACACAGGGCACACCTAAAACACACATGGTCCTTGAACATTACACGGACAAACTTATGGCAGTCGTCACATGATGGCGGGGCTGGCTTGGCCTATAAAATAAGCACAAACCTACAATAAACAAGCGGAACGAGACACGGATGGAAGGCAGACAATTAATTTTCAAATATTTTGACTCATAAATTAACCGTAACCTCCCGCACCCCACCCCGCCACGTTACAACAACGATCGCATTGATTATGACGACAAGAATGCGGCGGGCACAACACACCCATAATAGATCCTACAGGATGTGTAACGGCTCCAGGAATCATATCGCATAGCATTCAGGGTATATTTACTAATCAATATAAATTATACTCCTAACGAACGCAGCACGATATGTGAAGAAAACAACAAAATGTATAACAACTGCTGTCTCACACGGTAAAACCGCAGACCACGCATCTACTCAAGAATTTTGAAACCACCGATCATTGCAAACCGATCGTGATCGCACGTAAACTTGATCATTCTAAAGTTTCCGGTACCATTTTTTAGTACGCAGCACCCAGAACAAGATGCGCGAATTAATGAAAAAAATTTTCTTCACATAAACATCCGAGCGATCGGGTGTGACGTCACCCGCTCGGATTCTACGGAGAACGACGTCAGCCGATATTCGTGTTAGAAATACCGTAGCAAACACCTATTTTCATATCTGCCGATCGCCTGTTGGGGTTTAAAGAAGGCGATCGTCTGGCATATATCGTTGCTAGCACACGTCCCAGATTCTATGGGGTTAGAAATTGGAACATGCGACACAACGAAATTTAGAGACCTAAGTCTTTTAACTATGGATATAAAGAACAATACAACCTGGTTGTCTTGGGTGGTATTCTCCATAGTCCTTAGTTATCCTTCAGAACACACAAACTATCACTGATTAAAGACTTCTTTTAAAAAACACTAAAATCCTTAATGCGAAAAGCATGTATTGCACTTGTTGCTATGCAAACAAGAATGAGCTCTATGGTAAACGGGTACTCGGCAGTGGGGAGCCGGGTACCCGGTTCCCAGGAGTCGGTAAAGCTTTCTAAGTCTATAATCCTAGAGCCGCTGTCAGGGCCAGCTGTATATCAGAAGTAACAGAATGGTGAGCATTGATCGAAGGAGAACTTGTGTTCTCCCAGGCAGGCACCCCACCCTTCCAGCGATGCATCCGTGTAAACGGACAGCTGGGGGTGCGGTAGGTGCAGCGAAACCCCTATTAGGAGATTCTGACGCTGTTTCCACCATAGAAGATGCGATATTATCGGCTCCAAAACTGGCACCAGTTTTGACAGGGGTTCTGTTCTCTGTTTCCACAGAGACATCAGATACAACTGGATAGGTCTTCGCATTAGAGCAGCATACGGGATAACCTGCTCCATGGAGACCATCATGCCCAGCATCTGAAGGAACCGCCTCGCCTGAATGTGGTTTCCCACTCGAAAACTCTTGAGGATGGCTAACAGAGACACCCCTCTGGGCTCTGACGGGTAAACCCTGCCCTCCTCGAGGTCGAATCGCATCCCCAAATAAACGAAATGTTGAGTGGGCGTCAACTCGGATTTCTCCTCGTTGACTATCCAGCCTAGATCTGAAAGTAACTTCAGAGTCAGAGCAGTATCCACGTTCAACCTGGCTGCCGAGTCTGCCTTGAGCAGCCAGTCGTCTATGTAGGTGTGTAGCGCCACGTTCTCTTTTCTAAGAAACGCTGTCACCGCAAGGACCACTCTTGTGAAAACCCTCGGAGCTGTCGACAGGCCAAACGGGAGAACTGTAAACTCCCATACTTGATTCTGAAACGCAAATCTCAGAAACCTGTGCCAACTCCGATTCATCGGAATGTGGAAATATGCATCTTTCAGATCGATCGATACACACCACATTCCTTTCCTCAATCCCGCCATTACCGACCTCGGCGTTTCCATCTGGAACCGAGGCGTATGGATAAACCAATTTAATGGCCTGAGATTGAGTATGGGTCTCCATCCCCCTGTGCTCTTGGGGACAAGGAACATGTTTGAATAGAAGCCTGGAGTGTTCCGGTTTGCTGGTTTTATTGCTCCCTTCAGAAGCAAACCCGACACTTCCTTTTGAACGGCTTCTAACTTGTCTGGCTCCCTTGGTACGGGTGTCCAGACAGGTGCCAAAGACAGATTTTGTGGTGGAAAGTCCCACCACTCCGGCATGTAACCCTGGGATAACCATCGCAGGACCAGACTGTCTGACGTCACACCTCGCCAGGCCTCGACGAAACGCATGAGCCTTCCACCCACCATAGACGCCTCGACGTCTAACGGGGTTGTCCGGCTCGCAGTCCACCCCCCCCCCCCTCTTTCTTAACGAGAGAGAGTGAGAACCATTTCATTCTAGGCACGACGGGTATAACTGGCACCGCTGTTCCTGTCGCACAGGCGCGGTCCAGGCGGATATGAAGGGAGCTTGCGTACCCTCAGGTATGCTTCGGCCCCTTCTGTCCGCCCTTTGAGGCCTTACCCGTACCCTTCCCCTTCGCGCCTCTAGGGCGGTCAGGAGGAACACTGGGGAGGGTAGGCGCCTCTACAACCTTCCTGGGCTTCTTCGCCGGCGGCGGCTCCGAGAACCCAGCTGAAGCAGAAGTCGCAACAGGCCTGGCTTTCGCCTTGCTCTTATGCTTCTTCTGCTTCTTTGAAGGCTGTCCCGTTAGCGGTTTCCCCACAGCCCCTAGTGCGTGCGCTTGCCGCACTAGCTCTAGCTGTAGATTTACCGCTAACCGATTCTGCGCGATACTGGCGGTGTCCTCTAAGATGGCCCGCGCTTGGCCACCAAAGATGCTAGGCCCTGTCAGGGGCGTCCCAAGGAGACGCTCCCTGACTGCCGTAGCCGGACGCATATGGTCAATGACCATTTGCCTCCTGGACTTCGTCACACGCGCTTGCACCCTTGCCAATGCGTCCATTGACAGCACCAAGCCGTCATTAACACATGAAAGCGCCACAGGTGGCACAGGGTGGCCTCCCCCCGCTTCAGCCCACACCGACTGAAGGAGACGATAAGAGTGATTGACAGCGCTCATCGCTGCCCTCACACCCTCATCGCATAGGGACAGGACTTCTTCCTGGTGTACCTGGGACTTATCCACTAGTGCCGGACCGGGGCCACCCGACCCGGCACTCTGGACTCCCAGTACCCATCGGTCATCCTCCGTGACCGACGGGACTACACCATACCTGTCGTATTCACTCTCCTGGATCCGGGCCGCGGGCAAAATCCCCGTCCTAATCGACGCAACTGACGGACGGGGCGCATCTTCATCGGCCGTGGCCGAAACCACAGACGGGTCAACCCTGGCTAGCCACGCCAGAGCATCTGACCAATCTACCTCCGACGAAGACACCCCCGCAAACACGTCACCCGTTGACGTGCTCACGGGTCTGCCAGCCACGGCCTCCCGGCAAGGAGCCACGGCTGACACGCCAGGCACTTCGCTACCACACGGTTCCGCCGCCACCCCATGAAACACTCCGGTCCATGGGGTAGGTCCGCACGGAAAACCGTATGGACCCGTAACCGTCGCGGAACCATAGCCGGCCACGGGCGCCAACGGCACCCCATGTCCGGCTGCCAGACCAGGCGAGATAGGTGAGTACCACGCCTGGCCCGGCACACCGGTTCCCCTGACGGCTGGTGACAAACCAAGCCGCGCGGAACCGGTGCACGGTAACGGATTGGCCTCAGCCGCAGGCGGAGCCGCTGACCTGGCTTGCGCCAAACCAGACAAATGGAGGCCGGTTCCGTCCAGGACGGAATCAACCTCCATATTCTCCACCTGCGGCTTCACGGGCCGCAGCAACCTCTCCTCCTCGTCTTCAGACTCCGAAGAGCCGTCACTAGACGAGTCAACAGTGGAACCGTCCTGGCGGACGGCTCCCACACCTGACGGACCGGCCACCGCTACTGGACCACCCGGAGGTGGCCGCAGAGAGACAGAACCCATCTGGCCGAAGCCAGACGGGACTGCCAGGGGGCCGTACGAGACGGCCCCCTCGGTAACCAGTCCAGAATCCTGTCCGAGGACAGGATCCGTACCAGGCATGGAGAGAAACTGACCCCCAACCTTTGGTAGCAGGAACGACACCAACGTGGGCAGAACACTATGCAGAAAACCCTGCATAGCCGGACCAAACCACGCCGGCGGTGCCATCTCCAGCTGCGGACGTGGAGCACCCCCACCAGCCGAACCGGGCGCTCCACGATTTCGTCTCGGACCGCCTGATTGCAAACCGATCGTGATCGCACGTAAACTTGATCATTCTAAAGTTTCCGGTACCATTTTTAGTACGCAGCACCCAGAACAAGATGCACGAATTAATAAAAAAAATTTTCTTCACATAAACATCCGAGCGACCGGGTGTGACGTCACCTGCTCGGATTCTACGGAGAACGACGTCAGCCGATATTCGTGTTAGAAATACTGTAGCAAACACCTATTTTCATATCTGCCGATCGCCTGTTGGGGTTTAAAGAAGGCGATCGTCTGGCATATATCGTTGTTAGCACACGTCCCAGATTCTATGGGGTCAGAAATTGGAACATGCGACACAACGAAATTTAGAGACCTAAGTCTTAACTATGGATAATAAACAACGATACAACCTGGTTATCTTCAGCGGTATGCTCCATAGTCCTTAGTTAATCCTTTCACGAACACACAAACTATCACAAATTAAAGACTTAGATCTTTTGTTTCACAAAAAAACCCACTAAAATCCTTAATGCAAAAAGCATGTATTGCTCTTGTTGCTATGCAAACAAGAATGAGCTCTATGGTAAACGGGTACTCGGCAGTTGAGAGCCGAGTACCCGGTTCCCAGGAGTCGGTAAAGCTTTCTAAGTCTATAATCCTAGAGTCGCTGTCAAGGCCAGCTGTATATCAGAAGTAACAGAATGGTGAGGGGACAGATTTAATGAGAAAATTTAATTTAAAAACAAATTCCAGGGTTAAAGGGTTAAAATTAAATTAATTTTCTCGACGGCTGAATTCTGACTAATTTCAGCTACAATTACAAGGCAAAAATTCCTGTTTACATTGTTGAATATTTTGAAATTAATATGACTGAAAGCTGTTGCAGCCTAAGTCAGAAACAGCTTTCAGTCATATTAGTTTCAAAATCTTCAACACCTTTTTTATATATTAAGACCATATTGTATCTGGACTGTAAAATTGAGAGTATTAACTGATGATGACTCTTAAAAGCAACTTCATAAGTGACATTGAAGTAAAGATGTGCCTAAAATATTTACTATTTGGCTAATCTATTGGCTCGAACATTACAAAAGCCAGGTATGTCCCTGATATATACACCTGTGCAAAAGTTAAGCACCACCCTATTTTTACGCACATGCGAGGGTATATTCATGTGCTATGAAGAAAGCAATAGCATAAACATGTATGTACCCATCCATCTTAGTGCAAGAGGTAATAATGCAACTAGAGGAATGCTGATTATGATGGTGGGGAAACACTGTATGTTTTTGTTTGAACTTGAAAACGAGGCCTGAATATGGTTACGTTGACACAACTGACAACTATTGCCCTACAGTTGACACACGTGGCTAGATTGTCATTAATGGTGTCTGAAAACGAAGTTTAACATCTGTGCACGAGTTTGAGACTGTCATTATTAATACCGGGTATATCCACCTTGTGCCTGGATGACGGCCTGGACATGACGTCTCATGCTGGTCACCAACCGACTGATACGCCATTGTGGTATTCGTTGCCATTCAAGATGGAGTGCGTCTGTTAATTCCTGTAGGTTCTGCTTCTCACCATGTTTCCCAGAATGTCCCAGATATGCTCAATAGGGTTCATGTCAGGGCTCCTTGCTGGCCATGGTAGGGTTTCGATGGCATTCTGGCGGAGGTATTCATGCACAGCTCTAGCACGATGTGGTCGGGCGTTGTCATCCATGAATATAGGGTGGGTTCCAGGTGCATGATTTACAAAATGAGGGACCACAACTCTATCCAGTATGGAATCTTGATATCTTTGTCCATTTAGTGTTCCAGGTACAGTCAACAGATCCAGCTTACAATCAAATGAGATGCACCCCCATATCATAACGGAACCTCCACCAAATGGAACTTCTTCCATGATGTTACGTTGGTCGTACTCCGTGCGTCTGGACCTCCATACACGAGTTCGACCATCTGTGGCATGAAGCAGGCACCGACTTTCATCGGACCAGTGTACCCGTCTCCAGGATCTTCTTTCATTGCACCACCTCAGACGCTCCTCTTTGTGGTGTGCAGTGAGGAGAGGACGTCTGACAGGTCTCCTAGCTTTCATGCCAGCAGCATACAGTCTCCTTTTGATGGTAGACATTGACACTCTATTGCGCGTTTCCCATTGCTGGCTGAGCACTCTGCTGTTGGTGAATGGAGATCTCCTAACAAGGCGTCCTAGGGCTCGATCATCACGGGCAGTAGTCTTCTTCGGTCTTCCAGATCTAGGCCTGTCCTTCACCTCGTTAGTTTGCCCATGTTTTGCAATCAAACGACTGATTACAGTATGGTTAATGTTCAGCTGTCTGCCAATCTCTCTGCATGACATACCAGTGGTATGCATGCCTATGATTTGCCATTTCACACAATCACTTAACCTTCGTCTTGCCATAGCGGTTCACAATCAACAGCTAATTCTCTCTGTACAAATAAACCACGGTCATGAACACAAAATTCCTAATCTTGTCGCCTAAATCTGTATGTAATGTTCTACACCTCAAACTGGACTTTTACATAACTGAACACGTGTGCTGTTTCCCGCCACGCACGGACATCAAGCGGCGTGAAGTCATGCATGCATGTGCATTTCGTACTTGGAATTATGTCAGCTAACGCGGGGACAAAAAGTATGGCAGCCTAGTTGTACCATCATGTTTCTACGTTCTATTGTTTTTGCTGGTGCTTAACTTTTGCACAGGTGTATATATGCATTTAAAAAACATTGATAAAAATCAGCTCAAATGCCATTATTAATTTTTTTCCCCACCTACATGTAGATATCTACAACTACTATATACAGGCTTCATACATCTTTCAGTGTTTGAAATTCCATGACTTTTCCATGCCCAAAATTAACAAATTCCATGACCGCCATGAATTAATATCTAGATTTGTGTTTATGACGTAGCTCCAAATATGCCAAAAATAAGATCCAAATTATTCTATAAAATGTCAAAATTTTGGCTTCTTACAAAAACCATACTACAGCCTTGTTTTGATAAACTGTTGCCATATTGTATTGCATAGAGGTGATTTATGCCAACAGATTTCTTTATATTTTACATAATTACCATTTGGCATGACTTTTCCAGGACCTATGATAAAAAATCATTGCTCGCCTATATTCTCTCATACTGAGCAATACAGGAGAGTAATGACATACTCAGTTAAGATGAACATTGAGCGTGGCTTGACTTTATTAACATCATTGGATGTATTACATCATCATTTCAAAGGACATAAGCCAGTCGCTTCTTTGTGTTCGGATAGATTCAGGACTACTTTACATATTAGGATCTACGTTATACTGTCTGAAAGGAGAGCTTTTCTTCTCTGCAAATTTTGTAATGCATCTCTCGTTCCAAACAGGCAGTTGATTTTTGTACTGGGACTACTCCTCTGAAACTGTAATCTAGCATTCATAACGTAATTGAGTCAGAAACACATACATTAAAGTTGTAACAAATTGATATCTGTTACGCAAATTCTTCCTCAGTCAGAACTCGCAGTATGGTAATCAATGGAGATGCTTTCTACAATGACCACTTGTTTTGCTAAATGTGTTTTAAACAGTGACATGTAAAGTTATCAATGGTAAACTACTTAAATTGGCATATATTTTTGCTTTTAGGTTGTAGTACAGGCTATCGCATCACAAAATATCTGTCACTGGTAAAGTGACACTAATATAAGAATCCACCTTTAAATTGGCCCGGGCCAATGAATTACTACCGACTTCAATGATTAAGAGGACAGTAGACGTCAAGTTAAATTTTATTACCTAGTTTACACACTGACAAGCGTTGATCTACAAAGGCCAGACTGCTATATAATAATGTTGTCGTTGATAGTCGCAAATGCACACAAATAAACTGATAAGATATGTTAAACTTGTTAAAGGGGATAAACGGGTGTCAATCAAATAAACATAGTCACCGGTTTTCGTATAGTCCCTACCTGGTCCAAGCATTTGAGTTCCTCCACAGGGTACACGGCTTTTGTACAGCTAGCACAGCGCTTGCTCATTTTGACACCTTTTTATGTAATCCAAGTTTGAAATATATTAAATTTAGTCCAACACAGCCCCGTAATTTGGGCTACTACGTAAAACACTCAAACAACAAATGTTTAGTTTTTTGCGGTTCAAACAGGGTGTGAGTATTTAGTGCCGTGTGCAAAATGATAGGGAGAAATCATTGCACTTGCTGTAGCCACTGTAATTTAAGGGGATATTTTTAACCCAAAAAAAAAGATGAAAAATACCCGGGCAACAAGCTTGAATGAATTTGTAGATTATCCATTACTTTGTTCAAAGTTGTCTTCATCCAGTATTAATATCTTCTATACTACAAGCCGATATAATGTTTTATTTGACCATTGCCAAACTACGGAATGCAATATACCTTTAGCAAACATGAGCCCACACACAAGCATTGAGGACATAGTCAAAACATCAAAATCAAACACTCCAAATACAATGACTAACAGTGCTTGCAATAATAAGAAAACAAATAAAATCATTACAGGTAGCAAAAATACCTATAGCAATGCATCAACTAACAAATCTGCATGCCTCATAAGCAGCATCCATACCAACAATACTGACAAAAACTTGCTTAATTGGCTTTTAGTTGTTTTTAAAACAAGAACTATTTTTGGCCGCAAATGGCTGGTGTCTACCTAGCTATTAGACACGGCTGTCACTGAACAGATGTCCTAAGACATCAATACTGAGGACAGCGCTCATACATGTCACTTAGTAAGATCTCCGAACTGGATAAGAATCCGGACATCCCACTCCGTAACCACATGAAATGTTACAAGACATAGGTTACTTTTCACGAAAGCGTTATTAGACCATTGTTCTATCGTTATGGTGGGGGTGAGAGAGATGAATACCCACCGTAAATGTCCTTCCTGTAAGGGCGTGGCAGATCTAAATATCATGCCCAGAGATTCTTATGGAATCCGGTGGGGATACGCATCCTGCCCATCACCGGTCCTATGGAACTAACCGTTTAACCTGTCATTAGGTTTATATACAAGTTGCCCTGCTTTGCACTGCGGTGCGGGAGGTTTGTTTAGCAAATAAAATAATAATTAATTATGTTTTCGCAGTGCTTTCCTACATTGGCTAAAGTGCTAACTACTAAGTATCCAAAGATGCAAGGGGAATGTATGTGATACCACACCCTGGCCATCACCGCTTGGAAACCCCAATAGTTTCCCAGAGTCGGATCAGCCCATGGTGTGGATGGGGACGTCCAAACAATTAAGAAGCCACAAGGCTGAGTGGAGAATGAAGAGAGACAAAATCTTAGAGTTATGAGTCTTACCGGCGTGCAGGGCTAGATTATCGCACTGCCGGAAGAGAAGAATTTACTACAGATTTCTTAATGAAGAAAGTGTCTCTAATCATATTAAACCTATCCTATCGAGCTGAATAGAAACGGTTTAGTCGGTAGCATGCCGAGCTAAACAGAGTTATAGCACGTACAGTGACCTCAGTGAAAAATTGTTGGTGGCGGGAGAAAGTGCTGCATATATAAGTGTTGCTGTATAGTGTTTCCTACGTGCACTGCAGTCCTATATTTTCTATAAAAAACCAAAACATATGAACTGATGGCCGCTGGCCATATATTTATATATACATAATCTAACCAGAACAATCAATACGGTATCAAATGATCAGAATTATATATTCTAGCACAGGTTAACGAACATATTATGGTGCGGTTAGTAAAACACCTTACAGAAAATGAGAATAACTATAAACAAATACAGAAATTATAACTAGCGGTCCTAAGACCATTATGGTACCTTTTAGTCATTGGGACTGTTCTTACGGATACAATATAATTAAAGAAGTACATATAAAGAAATAATTAAACTGTGAAGTATAGTTACTTGAATACTCGGTAGTCATTCTTAAGTTAGGCTACCGTGTTACTGAAATTGATACGTAATTCTGTAGTTGACGAGCGTTGATGCATTCTCAGGAAGCTGGAAAGTTCCCGATAGGTTGGTTCCCGCAAGCTGTTTTCCGCAACCAAGATTTCCGCAAGAACACTCATGGCGGGAGGACATTGCTCAGCACTGTAAGCCTAATAGGATGTCTAACGAGCAGTCAGCAAAAGATACGATAGTACTACTGTGGTGAAGAAAGTTCTCGTACACCGATGGCACGGATGGAAGTTGTAAACAACCCGATCACAAGCGGGGGTTGTCAGAGGCAAATGAAGATACAAAACAAAGCTTCATGGTGCTGGGTACATCAGCCAGGTCTGAAGATGCACCGGGCAGCGTGTACTTGCTGCGGCCGAAAGTTAGAAGAACCTACATGACATTAGTGCAGTGACAGTTGAAATACCACTTTTAGGCGTGGCCGACAGACCCGGTGAGTCATCCATCAAAGAACATCCTGCCTCTACATCTGTAGAATCACATATTCAGGCCGTAAAGGCCTCACCGCAAATTTGTGTTCCGAAGTAGATATTGATATTCGTGAACAATAATCAGAAAGTTCCAAATTACTCCCATAAGTAGGGAATTACAAAATTGTTTTAGTGCAGTGGGTTGGGCAACTGCCAGCTACGGGAGAAAAACCTGACACATAGCGAAGTAATACGCGTATTGTCTGTTGCGCTGATAGTAGCTGGTACAGATCCAACCTGTTCAGCCCCTGGCCGAGGATGCTCTCGATCTCTGGATCGCATCTCCTTGTATACTCCTCGTGACGTCACAGGCGCAGGCTCCAACCAATCATCGTTTCGAGCAACAGCCAATCAGCGCATAGCTAATAATAGCTCAGTCGAATGTTCTAGAACATTTTAGAAGTTCTGCGTCCACGTGGTTATGACGTCACAGCATTATTTTGAAGATAATCAAGAAGGGTTTTCCGTGGATAACTCAGCCATTTCTTAACCGATTTTGAAATGGTTTACAGATTTAAAAAGCTCGTTGAATTCATGTGAATGCCAGACTCAACGGGAACAGGTAATCAATAAAGATTACAGGGTACCATCTCCGTACACTAAAAGCGCCATCCTATCTTGGTCGTAAACTACATGCTCCATCAAAAATAGCATCTAAGCACGCATGCGCATTATGTGCTTTAACAATATAACGAAATTCAACCATGTGAACTGCAAATCAATAATTACGATATGTTTTTAAATAACAACCCATCTAGAGGTGTCCTGATATACACACATAAATCGTTGCAAGCTATCAGTTGCGATGCACTGACTAATTTAAGCTTCATAGAGTCTGTGTGGTGCACAATAAAACAGTAGACAGCAAAACTATGTTAGTGGGATGTATCTACAGAAGTCCAAATTCAAGTGAGATAAATAACTACAATTTCTAAATATCATGGACAATTTAAACAATATCAAATCTAACTACATTTTTGTCATGGGTGACTTCAATTTTCCGAACATAAACTGGGATACAGGTCTGGCAAGTAATTCAATTGCACAAGAGTTCATTTACAAAATTCAAAATAACTTTTTAACACAGCATGTAACCAGTCCTACCCGCTACAGAAAAGATCAAACACCGCACACACTTGATCTTGTTCTTACAAATAATTCTAGCATTGTACATGATATCATCCACACACACCCATTAGGTAAAAGTGATCACGAGGTTCAATGCATTCATCTACACCATAACATATTTAACGAAGCTGACAATAAAACAAGCAATCCCATATTACTGTTTAACAAGGGCCGATACAATGAAATGAGACATGAACTCAGATTAATTGACTGGACCCCCATGGAAAATTCAAATACTACCGAAGCATGGATGTTTTTCCATAACGTTATTGCAGACGTAATAACAAAATATATTCCACTATCTAAGCAATCAAAACAGGAAATGTCATGGCTAAACTCTGTTGCTATTAAATCAATTAAACTAAAATCAAAGGCGTATAAAAAATACAAACAAACAAACAAACCTGAAGACCTAGATTACTACAAACATGCTAGAAATTCAGCAACATCCATTATTAAACACTCAAAAAAGAACTTTGAACAGAAGATAGGATCAGAATCTAACCGTAACCCAAAAGCCTTCTGGAAGTATGTAAAAAGCAAAACTTCACCAAATGACCAAGTGGCAAGTTTAAAAAATAATAATAAACTGGAAACAAATGACCAGGCTAAAGCCGATCTATTAAATAATTACTTTTGTAGTGTGTTTACTGATGAAAATGTCATACCAGAAATGGCCGAGATCAATACAATCACAAAATTAGGCAATTTTAACATTAATAAAAATGAAATAGAGGAGAAATTAAGAGCATTAAATCCTAACAAAAGTTGCGGCCCAGACCAAATCCCATCCAGAATATTACTGGAAACGGCTATCGAAATTGCCCAACCTTTACACATACTATTTAGCAAATCACTAGGTGAAGGCGAATTACCTGAAGTTTGGAAAAGCGCAAATGTGACAGCTATTTATAAGAAAGGGTCTAAAACCGATGTTGAAAATTACAGACCTATCAGTCTTACACCAATCACTTGTAAAATTTACGAATCTTTTATCAGGGACAAAATTATGGAACACATGGAAACAAATAATCTTATAACGAACTGCCAACATGATTTTAGATCCAATAGACCGTGTAAAACACAAATGCTTGAATTCCTTGAAACAGTTACAGCCAGTCTCAACAAAAACTAACCAGTGAATACCATATATCTTGATTTCAAAAAAGCATTTGATACTGTATCACATGAGAGACTTCTAACAAAACTGAAGGCATATGGTATTGTGGGAAACATACACAAATGGATACAAAACATCCTCACAGATCGAAAACACCATGTAAAAATAAACAAAGTAACATCTGAATGGATCAAAGTTACTAGCGGGGTACCACAGGGATGCATATTAGGTCCAATTCTATTCATAATTTTCATCAATGATCTACGCGATTCAATTGATTGTGCTTGCAAGATTTTTGCAGATGATACAAAAATCTTAGGTAATCCCCTTACTACAAATATTCAACTAAACATCAATACGGTCTGTGAATGGTCTCATACTTGGTAATTACCATTCAACTCTGAAAAAACTAAAGTAATTCACTTTGGCGCTAACAACCCTCAGTTCCAATACTACACATCTGATACTGATGGATTTTACACGATTGTTTCTACTCTCGAAGAAAAGGACCTTGGAATTTGGATCGATAACAAATTATCCTTTGACGAACATATCAACAAAACTGTATCCAAGGCAAATAATATACTAGCTGTCATTAAACGAACCTTTTCACATCTGGATCAGAATACATTCATTTTACTTTACAAAACGTTAGTAAGGCCACTATTGGAATATGGAAATTCAGTGTGGTCAACATACCTATTAAGACAGTCAAGAACCATCGAAAGAATACAACGTAGATCAACAAAATTAGTTCCAAACCTTAAGCATCTACCTTACATGGATAGATTGAAATCACCCAACCTAATGCCACTCGAATACAGACGATTTAGAGGGGATTTAATCGAAACTTACAAAATTTTACACATGAAACATAACTTAGATGCAGGTCAATTCTTTAAGGAAACATCCACTGCAACCATGACCACGCGTGGACATAATCTCAAAATTCAAACAAATTTCAGCAAGAAAAATCTCAGGAAATCTTTTTTTCATAAAGAGTTATTCCTTACTGGAACTCTTTACCTAATCATGTTGTACTTGCCATCAACTTAGACCAATTTAAATCAAAGCTAGATGTACATTATAAAGACATGTTATTTAACCACGACTAATATTATCAAACCTACGCCTGGGACACACAAGTCATATCTGACTTATGTCCATCACTAATGATGATGATGATGATGATGAACCTTTTGGAATTTCTGGTTGGTCAGTGGGACTGCAATCAATGTAAGTAAACTATTTCCACTGTCTGAAAATTATAACATTGTACAATACTGGGCCAATTCTTTTTGTCATTTTTATAAATGACCTGCCAAGCAACGTTGACTCTGATATGTACCTTTTTTCTGATGACAACAAGATATTTAAGAGCATCAAAGGGAATGATGGCCAGCTGAGATTGCAGAAAGACCTCGACGTAATGGTGGAATGGAGTAATACATGGCTATTACAATTCCACCCAGACAAATGTAAACACAAGCAAATTGGGGGAAAGGCCACAGAGCCACAAATGGAATACACACTGCATGGCAAAATACTACAAAAGGCAAATATTGAAAAGGATATCGGGGGTAATCATTGACTCAGATCTCAGTTTTGAAGACCACATTAGCGAAAAAATAAAGAAAGCTAATTCTATGTTCGCACTAATAATAAGAGCATTTGTCTAGATACACATCCGCATGCCACAGATATTACTCCTACAAACTACAATTTTGTAGGCAGCATACAGCAGCAAACAGCAGGAAGCGCAGATACAAATAAGGAAGCGAGACTGCAGGACACGAATTTGGAAAGCATACAATGCAACAGTACAAAAAAGCAACCACAGCCAGTGTATCCAAGACTAGATGTCGTAGGCAGCACACAGCAGCTCATGACTATAAGCAAAAGTAGTGGCACTGAAACAAGATCTCATGAAGACACAGAACCAAATAGTATGCCAAACATAATCACAACCAGGCACCCATAACCATTACCAGAAAACAGCGCTGTCGTAGGAGGCACACAGCAGCTCACGACAGAAGCCTATACTGTAAACAAACAAACACAATCATCAGAAGATAATACACAATATTATGTAAATAATACAGGTAATATAACTAATACAGCAGTTCTGGGTGCTAGCCAATTACCAGGTAATGCGGCAACAGTAAAAGGAATGGAGCACAAACAGGATTACATACCAATACTTTACACAAACGCAGACGCACTCACGAACAAAATGAATGAGCTAAAACTGCTAGTAAGCAACTGCTTACCACAACCAGTGATTATTGCTATTACAGAAGTTACACCAAAGAACGCCAGATACCCAACTGAAGCCGCACTTTTACAAATAAATAATTACGAACTGTTTTCCGTACATCGCTCCTCAAAAGCGGAACAAGGAATTGTAATATATGTACATCTAGATGCAATGCAAGTTGAACCAGACTCCAGCTTCTCTGAATCTATATGGATTGATATAAAACTGGCAAAAAAGGATAAACTCTTAGTTGGATGCGTATATAGAAGCCCAAACGTTGATACTGAAAACAACAAAATGCTAAATGATCTCATTGACAAAATATCAAACCAAAACTACAGTCATCTTTTACTACTTGGCGACTTCATTTGGCCAGAGATAGATTGGAAAAAGTGTGTGACAGCCACCGACAACCCAACAAGTGATGCTAACTACTTTATTGAATGCTGTAAAAGAAATTACTTACTTCAACATATAAAGGACGACACAAGAGGACGAGGTGCTGACAAGCCAAGATTGTTAGACTTGGGGTTCACAAATGAGGATAATATGTTGGAGGAGTATACTATGCTTAGCCCTCTTGGGAAGAGTGACCATTCATGCATCCAATTTGATTATAAATGCTATGCGCCCGTAAACATCATGGGTCGCATAAAAACATATTACGACAGAGGTGATTATGAAAAAATGAAGCAGATGCTGAATATCATCTGGGAAGAAAAGCTGTCAGAACTAGATGTGACGACTCAATGGGAGGTTTTTATGGACAAAGTAAATACAGCAATCAGGCAATGCAT
This sequence comes from Chaetoderma sp. LZ-2023a, assembly GCA_034401795.1. NCBI lineage: Eukaryota > Metazoa > Mollusca > Caudofoveata > Chaetodermatida > Chaetodermatidae > Chaetoderma > Chaetoderma sp. LZ-2023a. Next base: position 29,346,595 of record CM067364.1, read on the forward strand.
TCCAAGTAAACTCATTCAAAGTCAACCATGCGGGGAGAACAGAACCCCAATTGACACAGCATTGCAATGTAAAATTTCAGAAAAGCACCGACTATGGAAGCGCTACATGACCAAAATGACTAGAAGACTTACTGCAGATCAAGAAACAAAGTAAGAAATTTAACCAGAGCAAAACAGAGACAAATTGAAAAAGATATAGCTAAGCAAATCAAAAGCAACCCCAAACAGCTCTGGAACTACGTCAACAGCAAGACGAAAACAAGGGTTGGCATAGCAAATCTAATAGACCCAGAAACTGGTGGTCTTACAGAAACCGACGAGGAAAAGGCAGATGTTCTGGCAGCATTCCAAGAATTCACCCAGCAGTGGTACAAGAGCCATTATCATATATTGTGATATCAGAGGAAATGGTGAGAAAGAAATTAGGAAACCTTGACATAACTAAATCTCCGGGACCTGACAATCTGCACCCTAGAGTACTGAAAGAACTACGTCCGGTCATAAGTAAGCCACTATCCATCATATTTAAGACCTCCTTAGACTCTTGCACCCTGCCAGAAATCTGGAAAGACGCAACCATCTCTGCAATATTTAGAAAAGGAAGTAGAAATAGCCCCTCAAATTATCGTCCCGTCAGCCTCACAAGCATTGTATGCAAAGTAATGGAATCCATTGTAAGAGACGAGCTATACAGACACTTGAAAGTAAACTTACTCGTCAGCCCCAAGCAATACGGATTCATTAGTGGCTGCTCAACTGGCCACCAGTTGTTGCAAGTCTTGGACACCTGGACAGAGATTATGGACAATGGAGGTGTGGTGGACACAATATATATGGACTTTCAAAAGACCTTCGATAAAGTCCCATACAGAAGACTAATTGGGAATGTAGAAGCTCACGGCATAGTGGCCAGGTCCTAGGATGGACAGATTTCCTGAGAAACCGCAAACAGCAGGTCCGGGTCAACATTGCAACATCAATGCAGTCAGATGTTACAAGCGGTATTCCCCAAGGTAGTGTTCTAGGTACCTTACTATTTGTTATCTATATAAATGATCTGCCAAATGTTGTCGATTCAGATGTGTACGTGTTTGCAGACGACACCAAGTTATCACACCAAATCAAGGACCAGGAGGACTGTGACAGAACAGATTTAACAAACCTACAGACATGGTCAGAAGTATGGTTACTGAAATTTCACCCAATGAAATGCAAGGTAATGGCATTATCCAGGACAGAATCTGATTCTTATGACTACTGGATGAAATCTGAAAATGGAGCCAAGACATCCCTTGAACATGTCACAGAGGAAAAAGATATAGGCGTCATTATAGATTCGAAACTGACATTTGACAGCCATATTTTTGAAAAGGTTAACAAAGCTAATAAAATCATGGGCATCATCCATAGGGCATTTGTTTACCTGGAACAGGAAAATTTCAAGCTACTATATAAGGCACTGGTTCGGCCACAGACTTAATGTACATATATAGACAATTATCATGATTGTATGAAATCTTCACAGGCGTAGGCGGCACTCAGCAGCTCACGCCTATGATACATATTCATACAGCAGACTAATATATATATATATATATATATATATATATATATATATATATATATATATATATATATATATATATATATATATAAACAGAAGTTATACAACCATTGTGAAGGATCTCATATATGTATATACTATATGTATATAGCTTGTATATATTAAATGCTACTGAATATATCAATAGCCAGCTTCATGTAAATACAAAAACAGAAGAGGGCATTATTCTAAAAATTTAAAAGTCAGACATAACCGGAAATTTTGGATCAACAAGTTTATTCGTGCATAGGAGCTGAGCATAGAAGTTTACAAACCTGCACTCAGAAACTTTACCTAGATTACCTAGATTACCTAGAACGTTCTGGTATTTAAATAAAGACAAATTTATACCCCTGTATAAAAGTCTAGTGGGGACACACCTCGACTTCGCGATCCCAGTGTAGTCACCATACAAAATGAAACATGTGGATATAATAGAAGGAGTACAACAAAGAGCCACAACACAAATACCTGGGTTCAAAGACCCTTCATACCCATGCAGAGAGACTGAAAAAACTAAAACTGCTAAGATTAGCTTACAAAAGGAAGAGGGGTGATATGATATCTAAAGATGTACAAAGTCGCCAATGGTGTGTATGATGAAGAAACTTGCACGCTTATTAAACTACGGTTTCAGGATGTGGAGAGACAAAACACAAGAAGAAATAGCAACAAGCTTATCTACAGCCTAGCACATCATCACGAAGGAAAAACTACTCATTGGGAGTACTACAAAAATTGGACTGACTTAACGGAGGAGGTTGTGTCTGCAGTCTGCACCATCAGTTAACATGTTCAAAAATCGCCTAAACAGATTCTGGAGCTCACAAGACATTCTCTATGATAACTACAAGGCGAAAGTTGCAACAGAACACAACATTGGGAGTTGAAGAAAGGGGAGTCTGGTGGAGAGGACCGTTGAGAACATGTACGTGCCAGAAGTAAGTAATACCTCTAAGGATCAAGGGCCTGTTTTCGTGACTGAGGGAGTCAGTGAAGAACTGACACAGTCCATGGTTCGTGCGTTTTGGCATTCTGGAAGTTGAAGATTCACTGACTTGGTTCATTGAACCAGTGACCAAGTTTTTATCTCGGTTCGTTGTTGCCAATGGTGACTTGTTCATAAATTTCAAGATGGCGGTTCCCAGCTTAATTGTACAACTTATCTGAATGATATCTCGTCAATATTTTTAGCATAAGCAGTCGATCGTCTGCGATTTACATAAACTTAAATTAAAGTCTAAATCGAATTACAATCAAATTAATTGCTAACGTTAGCACAATTTGGAATGCTTGTAAGTTGAAAATATTGCCACGAAATTACAATTGGAAAACATTTTAATATTTCTGGTTCGTGGTCAGTGCTTCCTGGTTCGTGGTTTAAACCAAATCATCAAATTCACTGACTCTGTCAGTCGCAAAAAAACAGACCCCAAATGACAAGCCACCAATCTAAGCAGCAACCTGTAAAACCACCTACACATGATTAACAATACAATCTGTTCGGGATTACCCAATCAGATTAGCTCTTTTCAACCACTCCCTCTGCTAGTGAAAAGAGAATGAAGTGCTGTGGCAGCAAATCCGGCTAGAAAATGAAGAGTCCAACCAAGGACCCCAATGCTACTACAGGTTGAAGATTTCTGATGTCTATCCTGTTTCTATGCTACGTACACGTTTTTATGAGATATACTTGACTATGAAGTCTCTTCCGTTTTGGGTAAGGTTTGTATGTAAGGTTGCTGCGACAACCCACCTTACCGAGAACGAAAGAAATAGATATCAGCTCGCCTCGTTTATAGATGAACTTTAACGATACTTGTATTTGATATCCGGGCCTGATCTGACTGACTACTAGAACTTGCAGGTAAGCTACGGTGATCTTCCGTAGTCTCCAGAGTCAACAACAAACTATGTGTCAAATTTTGCCTTGTAATAATATCACAAGGTGATCGTTTTATTCGCTAACTTAACTGTATAGTAAATTTACAAAGTCGGTAACTTTTACTGTTACCAGTTTACGTATTTATGATTCGCTAACTTAACTGTATAGTAAATCCATAAAGTCGATAACTTTTACTGTTACCAGTTTACGTATTTACGATGGATTAATTCAATGTTTCCTAACCTTTCACAATGAACTAGCATTACTCCCAGCTGCTCTGGTTTGCTATACTATTCAAACTAGCTCTTGCCTACTTAAAACTATTCAGCAAGAACTTTTCAAATCAGACTAGCTCTTGCCTACTTAAAACCATTCAGCAAGAGCGTTTCACAAGGTGCGAGGCGGACCGGACCCCGAACTAAAGTTAAAGTCCCGTTTATATACCATTTTCGTTTCTATTCTCCCTCCATCTTGGTTTCGTACCGCCGGAGGTTGCTCTGATTCTCATTGGATTATGACATCATTTTGACCAATCAAAACCCCCACCCTCCTGACTGGGGAGGACGCCTTTTACCTAGCGCGTTTGGGATTCCTGTTGGATTAGCACGTCATTTCTGACGAATGACTTGCCACAAATGACGGATGCTTATTTGATAGCAAGGCCTATTGGTGAATTAGCTTGTCTCTAATTGCTACGTTTTCGATAGTAACTTTCGGTTGTGCCCTTTAGTGCATACAGGAAGCCACTATGTCCATGTCCTGTCCATTACCTATTAGTCGACAATTTGTAGAATGCTAGAGTTAATCGGTACACTAGTTACCATTGCACCCAGCTGCCTCCACTTATCTGGCCACGAGAATTCGTGGGAACACAGACCACTACGTAATTAACTAAGTCCGTTTGTCATATTTATTTCCTTAATTGACTCCAACATTCCAAACTGGTGCTAATCATCAAAGGTCGTACTCGATTCAGTTTCTGCGGATTGTACCCGCGCATTAACCGACGTATCCATTGCCAGTCATCCAGTGCTGATAATATATATCTAAATAATAAGATGTTATAGTTGATGCTCATGCATTCAGATGCTCATGCATTCAATCATACACGGTGACATAGTCTTTTAGCTTACCTGGTGTTCAAACATGTAATTTCACTGAGGTCTTATACTCGTAAATATAAGATGTGCGCAGGGTCATGACATTTACAATTGATATCTACAAGGTGACTCTCGGATGCCATGTTCACTGTATTAAATAGTGACGGGAATGATCATATAAATTGGTTCTGTTCATACTGTGAAAGAGGGGCCAAAAAAACCCTAACCTGAGTCTAATTATAGGTCAATGTCAGGATCAGATGGAGAGCTCAATAGTTTCACTTGAAGCAAAGCATGGCACCTTAGAAAACACAGTAGATCATATGAGCTAAGCACAAAGGTAAATGACCTCGCTGCTAGTGTTGCTCCTGAACCTGGAGAAATCATACATGAACTTACAGATCGTCAAAATCGTGCTTAAAATCTTATGTTCTTCAATATGCCAGAAAACCCCAACGCGTCGGCAGAAGCAACTAAAAATGCATATGCAGATGCGGTGAAGACTCCATGAGCAGAATATTTCCACACCGCCATCACAGACACAGATGTGCACTGAATTGGGGCTATCACAGATGACAAGTCTAAAGTAAGACCATTGCATGTACAGCTCCGTAATAAAAGTGAAAGAAGTAGAGTCCTAAAAAACGGGAAACATCTGTGATCCACAGAACACATGAGCCAAATCCACATTTCCCCCAGACCAAACACCCCAACAGAGAGAGGAGCAGAAAAGATTAAGACCAGCAAGAGACGAGCGAAATACACTACTGTACCAACAGGGAACAACAGACCAAATCTGGGTAATCCGACACCAGCAACTAGTAAAGATTCAGAAATCAGCAGAACCAGTAACACAGTCAGTAGCGAACCAGCGCAGATAGCAGATCCTGACATCCAGTCGAACACATCTAAATGTATGTATACAAATGTTGATACCTTTTTAAAGAAGCGAGAAGAGCTTACAGTATGCATCAACGACACATCTCCAGACATCATTGGCATCACTGAAACCTAAGAATCCTGCGACCAAACCGCAGACAGTAGAACTAAATCTTAGTGGATATGATTGTTGCCACAGCATTGATACCACGGGTCATGGTGTCATGCTATTTACACTAAGGAGTTATTAAAAGCATCTGAGCATCAATTTCTAAATGAGCCCAATTATGAAGATTCAGTGTGGTGTAGCATAAATCTACTAAATGGGTATCATCTCCTCCTAGGCTGTGTATATCGCCCATCCAATAGTGCCAATGTCAATAATGCTAATCTATATAGCCTACTTAGAGAGATTTAAAATGCAGAAGATTCACATATAGTTTTAATGGATGACTTTAATCACCCTGAAATAATTTGGTCAAATATCCACAGCACTGTTAGTGAAACACACAAAGCAAGTATATTCCTCGATGCAATACGGGATACCTCTGAGTCTCTGTACCAACACATAACTTTTCCAACACACTTCAGAGGTTAGGATAGACCCAATACTTTGGACCTCATTTGCTCAAATGAAAAGGATATGGTCGAAAACATTCTGACTGAAGACCCAGTGGGAAATAGCCACCACATCGTGATCTGTTTTACAATTAGATGTAAATATGCACTACTGGTTCAAAATAAGGGAGCATACAAGTGAGATAAATGAGAGTATGCAGGCTTTAACCCGTATCTATCGCAAATTACTTGGGACCCTATATTTGCAGATAAAAATGTTGATGGCAGCTGGGATTCCTTCAACAACTTGATTCTCCAAGGCATAGCCAGATATATCCCACAACACCGACTGAACCATTGTAGCAAGCCCAAATCTCCATGGATAAACAAGAAAGCAGATGACAAAATTCAGGATAAAAAACGAGCCTGGAGAAAATTTTAAAAACCTAGAAAACAAGACGACTATGAACACTATTGCAAGTCGTGCAACCAAGCAAGGAGAGCCACTAGGCAAGCCATGAAAGAATTTGTAAGAAAGCTTGCCCATGAAACCAAAAACAGCTCCAAAGCTTTTCATAGTTATGTAAAAAGTAAGTTAAAGACCCGAAGCACTATGTCAGACCTTGAGGATAATGGAGCTATTGCCACCTCTGACCAAGCTAAGGCAGAACTCCTTAACAAATACTTCGTCAGCGTGTTTACCCAAGATGATATATCCAACATCCCAAATTGCATCACCTGTGAAACGTCCGCACCACTTCACCAAATATCCATCTCAGTCGAAAAAATACAGATGAGGCTTGAAAAATGTAATTTAGTTATAGAGCAGCACTTGATGGCTGAATGGGAAATGCTGACGGAGGTGATCCTTGCCGGAGCAAGGCGCAGGTCTCCGTTTGTTTACTTTTCACAGAAATATGCCTTGATACTTCTTTCTTTTCTCAATGTCTTAAATTTCTGCTTTGCCTGCGGCTGGCTTAACAGTGGTTTTGCCAGTGCGGTTCGACTCCGCCTCCTAATAAAAAAAAAATAAAAAAATTTAATATTAGCCAAGTCTAGGTTCAACGAATTCTCTGTACGATATTTTCATGCCTCGACAGTACAGCACGCTCTTAAAAGCAGTACAACATCATCTTACCGTATAATTAATATATATTCATGTCTTTAAAATTGTTAACATTTTGTTATAACGATCTCTACAAGCGAAGATTCCCCTTAACGCTCAGTGGCATAATGTAGTAATCAGATAATGATTTCTCCCTGGTAAAATAACTAGAGTCACATGACTTCCCTATACGGGTCATATCTCCGACAGGTGCAACTACGCTCGATTTCGAGCATATTTTTAGCTACTTACTAGCTTTGTCATAAGAAAATATTTATGTACTGCACACAGGACATATTAGTGAACATATAATTAGATTCAATTACTCATTTAGATTTTCGATGCCGAATGAAATCGCCAAGAAAATATCGCAAGCCGCAAATGAAAAGTTTAAAGCTCGATCCCCCGCCCATGGTTGCCGATCATTAATCGACCTAGGTCGAATGCTACCGCATCTATATTGGTTTAATACGGTCAGTATAACCACCTTAGCTATTACGTGAAAATTGCTACTCGCTATCTCAGGTCGGCGTTCCTTATTTGGAGACTTATCTTACATAGAAAAATCGCACTAAATTTAAAAGTAGTAGTTGAATACCTTTTATAGTTAACAATGAGAGTACTGAAGCAATGGATGGCTCAGAATGAGATGTGTTCTAATTTCATAGCCATGTACAGCGGGGTGTGGGAAAGTACTTTGACCGGGTGCTCTGAGGAGGAAGGGTTTTTTGGTGGGAGTTGGGGGGGGGGGGCGGTGGGGGGGGGGGCGTGAGTGTGCGTGCGTGTACTAAGCTATGGGCGGAGGCAAAACCTAGGGGAGGATAGGGAGCGGGCGCTATATACACAATGGGAGATGAAACAGTTGGGGCGGCACAGCAATTAACATGCAACAACAACAAATAATACAGTTTTCGGGGTGGGGGGAGGGAGGGGGGGGGGGGGGGAGGTGTTTGCAGAAATTAACCCGGGATGCCAAAAACCTTTTTTTTTTTTTCAAAATGGCAGCAGAAATTCTTTTTGAGCCGATTGGTTTAAAAACTTGGTGAACCTATAGGGGCCTAGAGGTCCTACATAGATTTGTTTTCATATCTATTTTGAAGGAATTCTAGACATCTCGTACCATTGCCAAATCGTATCCGTCAACTTATACCAAATGGTCGGTCCGCTCTTGGTCGGCTCGTACAGGTCTTGATACATGGACTCGTACCAAGCCGTGGTCAACTCGTACCGCCATAACTTCCATTATAATTATGGTACCGTTGACCATGCTCTGGTACGATAGCGTTGTCTCAGAACACGGTACGAGGTGTCCATCTATTTGGGTACGAGTTGACTTAATATCTGTTACGAGCTGTCTAACTATTATATATAATAGCAAGTCGAGCCCTAATTCTGCATAAATTGATTAACCCTTTAACCCTCAAATTTGGTTTTTTTTAAAATTCAATTTTCTCATTAAAAATGTCCATTTGCAGACGAAGAGAAGACTATTTTTGAAAGTTTACCAGTGGAATGACTGGCTCGGTTATCGAGCCAGTCACTCCAGTGGTAAATTGTCAAAAATAGACTTCACTTCGTCCGCAAATGGACATTTCTCAAGACCACTGCAGAAGCCGTTTTTGGCTGATATGAGTGTTAAAGGGTTAATGATATACGTAATCAGCGTGTATATGGCTCTAATCACCCCCACCCACCCCTGTTTTGGAAACAGAAAATAGATCTAAGAAACTATAACGGTGATGTACTGCGCATTTCTTTCGTCACTTAGACACCCAGCACATAGGCCTACCGACATACGAACAGCCGCGTGATAAAAATTTAAAGAGACATTGGCTGCACGCAAGCTAAAATAACATTGAGATTCTTGTAAAAACGTTTTAAAATCTGGATTGCAATGACATTTAATCAAATTATTTTAAAATATTGTTCACAAAATGTAACCAACACGTACAATACGACTTTAAAAACCACATTTAAGATGTTTAGACGGCAATAACATTTTTATTTAAAAAAAAAAATTATGCCTATTTACGAAATTTCTTTTCGTAAAAAATTATCAAAATATCACGCATCATAGTACAGCGTTAATTGATCATGCACGTGCATCTGCAACCTAAAAATAGAGGCGTAGCTTCTTCGAGAATACACCTCTAATGTAATGACCGACCATCTTATAAGCTACCTCGGAGTTACGGCGTCGCAAAGAATTATGGGTAATGTCAAAGGTCAAAGCACATAAACAAATCTCTCGAGTCTGACAGCTCTGGGGTTGTGAATGCTACGCTACGAATTTTCCTCCGCATCCATGCGTGTTTTATGGTGTTCTTATGTGTGAACTTCTTAGCGACAGCTTGATATGGAATCATATCAAGATATTTATGCAGCAGAATTAGAAAATCAAATAATATTTACGCAACTGGAGGCGGAAAACAACGCGGTCAAGCGCATTCGCCCCGGTGCCAATTCGGCCCATTAATTCGCTGTTCCGATTAGAAGTGGATTCACACTAGTGTATTTTGCATAAATTCAATAAATAAATGTAGTTATTATATGTATTTTAGAAGTACAACTACAATATGCTTATTTTTAAGTCTATGTAATGCCAGCGATTACGTGGGACTGACGGCGTAGGCCTACACACGTACACCAGCTTCATAGTTAGGCCTATATAGTTAGTGTGTATGGTACTACGCATACTTGGTTTTTACAATTTCATTGTTCTAATATTCCCAATTTAACACTATGTAATTCTCTAGTCTCCTAAAGGCACTATTAGGCTACCTAATGTAATCATTCAATGTAATACGTGCGCGTAGATTGCGCTATTCATTGATAAAGGAATTATCCCAAACAGAGTATAATTATGTTTATCATATTATCCATAAATAAACATCAGTCAAACAAACCACTCAGGCCGGAAGCCAGGGCAGGACCGGTGCACTATGTAATATTACCCCCAATCAGGCAGCCATGGCAGGGCACGCAATCAGGCAGCAAGGGCAGGGCAGGCAGGCAATCACGCAGCCAAAGGAGGGCAATCAGGCAGCCAGGGTTTGGCAGGCAGCCATCAGGCAGCCAGGGAGGGCAGGCAGACAGGCAGCCAGCCAGTGCTGGCAATCAGTCAGGACATGGCAGGTAATCAAGGAAGCCAGATCAGAGCAGGCAGGCAGCAATGGCATGGCATGGCATGGCATGGCATGGCATGGCATGGCATGGCATGGCATGGCATGGCATGGCAGCCATGCAATCAGGCAGCCAGGGGAGGACAGGAAGGCAGGCAGCCAGGGCAGATAGTCAGTCAGGGCATGACAGGCAGACAGAGCAGGGCAGGCAGCCAGGGCAGGGCAAGCAATCAGGTAGCCAGAGTAGGGCTGGCAGGCAGCCAGTAGAGGACAGGCAGGCAGTTAGTCAAGGCATGATAGTTAGTCAGGCAGCCAGGACTGGGCTGGGCTGGGCTGGGCTGGGCTGGGCTGGGCTGGGCTGGGCTGGGCTGGGCTGGGCTGGGCTGGGCTGGGCAGGGTACGCAATTAGGCAGCCAAGTCAGGCAATCAGCCAGGGCGGCAGCCAGACAACCAGGCATGTGGCAGCCCCAGCGGAAGACAGACATCGACCTATGACCCAATCCACCACTGACCAACCCACCCACCCACCCACTCAGCCAGTTAGTTGGTCGGTTGACTAGCCAGTTGGTCAAACGTCCTGCCACTCACTCACTCACTCACTCACTCACTCACTCACTCACTCACTCACTCACTCACTCACCCACCCACCCACCCACCCACCCACCCACCCACTCACTCACTCACTCACTCACTCACTCACTCACTCACTCACTCACTCACTCACTCACTCACTCACTCACTCACTCACCCACACAATTTATCAGTCACTCACTCGTGAGTGCGTGAGTCGGTGGGTCGGTCGGTGAGTTGGTCAGTCGGCCAGTCAGTGAGTGAGTCAGCGAGCCAGTGAGCGAGCCAGTGAGCGAGCGAGCCAGCCAGTGAGCGAGTCAGTGAGTGAGCGAGTGAGCCAGCCAGCCAGCCAGTGAGTGAGTGAGTGAGTGAGTGAGTGAGTGAGTGAGTGAGTGAGTGAGTGAGTGAGTGAGTGAGTGAGTGAGTGAGTGAGTGGGTGGGTGGGTGGGTGGGGTTGGTCTGTTGGTCAGGTCGGATCGGGTCGGGTCGGGTCGGTCGGTCTGTGAGTCGGTCGGTCTGTGAGTTGGTCGGTCTCTGAGTCAGTCGGTCTCTGAGTCGGTCGGTCTCTGTGTTGGTCGGTCTCTGAGTCGGTCGGTTTGTGAGTCGGTCGGTCTGTGAGTCAGTCGGTCTGTGAGCTGGTCGGTCTGTGAGTCAGTCGGTCGGCGGGCCAGCCAGCCAGTCATGTACTCTATTGGTTAGTCGATCACTCACTCACTCATGCATTTAGGCTACTTGGTAGCCCAAACCGCCCCATACACGACGCCACTGCAATTGTGCGTATATATACCTAATTGATTGGCCGAACGATCGCATGGCTGGCTGTAATTGAATGGAATTGAATCCAACTATTGATTGATTCATTTCTTTATTCTTTAATCATTGATTGACTGAATAATTATTCTGATTGCTCTAGAGTGGCTGACTTGTTGATCCTTTGGTTGCTAGATTGTTTGGGTACATGGGTGATCAGTAATCGCATTGGTCTGACAAATTATTTGATTGACAGTGTGGCAGGAGGCAGTGTCGGGAGGGTGTGAGTTAGATCTTCCCAATGGAAATCTTTGAAAATTAAGCTCGATCTGAGAATCCTTCTAATACTTTAATTGTAGAGTTTAGACAAAGGGTTGCTCTTAAAATAAAATTAAAACAATGCACCACAACATACCATAATTCACCCTAATTTTGTTTACAAATTTGGATTTTTCAAACCAAAAAAAAATCACCGGATTGCCATTGTTGGAGGGGGTATAGTCTGTGTGGGGTGGGTGGGTATCACGAACGTAAATTAAAAAATAAAATACTTGTTTTCAGAACCTTACAAGTTCGTTTATTGGATTTAACACAGATACCATACAAGGACAAGTTGGCTTTTAAATTTTCGAGATGCTTGCCATATACATAGGCGTAGGGGAGGGGTGGGGGGGGGGGGCCGCTAGCAACCCTTCAGATTTTCTCTCTCAGTGTATTCTCCGTAGCGCCCATTAGGTTTTGGCCACACCCATATAGTTTAGCGCCATCAACCCCCCCCCCCCCCCCAAGCCACCCCACCGCGTCAAAGTACGTTCCTACACACCTCTGAATGTAGGCGCTATATATGATATGTGATATAAATTTCCAAAAGGTTATAGCAGCCAACTGCTATTGGGGGGAAATGGGTTAAAACATACAGCCAAACATGAGTTCTTTTTAAAGATTTAATAACAAAAATGTACGTTCTTGACACCCGGCCGTGGCTATTTTTTTTTGGGGGGGGGGGGGTGTGTGTCTGCGTGTTGGGGGGGGGGGGGGGGGGGTGTCGACGCGCTAACCGCCGAGGCTGCTAATTATATATTAGATAAAAAATAATAGTTACAAACTGTTGATTTTGTAGGTTTTAATCAATATGGGTATGAAATAAAAAAAAAGTTATAGAATACCCGGCGACAGTCGCTGGAATTAAACAGCAGTGCTACATATTATATAGGCTAACAGTAACTATATAGGGCATATACGAAAATAGGGTATTTCGTGCGATTCGTGTTAGCCATATGAAATTTCTTTTATAAACACGCAGTGATTATTACGTAAGAATATTATCTTTATGAAGCGAGATGTTTGTAAAAAGTTTATTTAGCTGAAAACACCGTAAAAGCTATGTGATTATTGCTAAGCGAAGGCACACAAAGTGGTTTGTTTATGTGCTTTGACCTTTGACCCGACGTTTGCTGCACATGCGCATTCGGAATTCCGAGATAGCTTAATACGTCATCATAACGCTACACTGTTACACAGACTCGACTTCGGAGACCAGACAGATCTGAACCCAGTCTCTCTCCGTAGTGGACTGTAAAAGGAACACTGTGGATCGTGTTGATTTTGACATTAAAATCGACTTGATCCATCCAGTCGTTCGGGTGATATCAGCATATACGCAACGTCAGCCAATTCCTGACCTCATTTTGCATGCGACAGATTTGAACAGATTTGAATTTTACGACGAATTCCGAGGGACTATTTTTCTGTTAACTACTTGTCATACAGACTACTATAGGCTTTATGCCATCTCGTTTTACGTGAGTTAATATTGTCTGGTATGAACAGAGTAGCGCTAGTGTTCTTTTAAGTTTCAATTCTTTCTACCACCATATCCTGGTGTAAATCACTACGCCAATGGCTACTCAATACATACGAGATACTTTTCTCGATCTCGTATCGAAGGAGATCTCGCGAGATACGAATGGTCCATCTGTAGACACAATTATAGTAAATAAACTAGTAAGTAGTGTGGTTAGCCACTATGTGCTGTGACAATAACACACCATTACACACGCACCCAGGATAAAATCTCTGAACGGCTGGTTTAGGCACAAAAAGCCTAAAATCTGCGAACTGTAGCCTAGAAGGACTGCCTATGAGACATCAACAGCGGCATCCACCAATTTCTGTTTCTTCAAAATTAGGTAAGAAACACTTGCTTTCGACCGCTGTCTTTCGGACCTCGAGTCTAAATTCCGGGCGAGGCTGTCGGAACCATCAGACTGTCTCTTTCCTTCACCACCGTTGGGAATCTTGAGCCGGCAATGACCGCTCACAAATTAGGCATGTTTAGAGCAGTACCCTAAATCGTTGAGAAAAGAAACCACGAAGGCTTCTCCGAAAAGGATCTATCTCCTTCTTGTCTTCTTTTTCTCTTTTCTTCTCTTTCGAATTAGTTTTTGGACACGCCTTAAAACATATTAAGAGTACAAGCAAGCTAAAGACTGATACCCTAGCCCCGCTTTAGAGCATGAATTGTGCCCAGCTCTCTCATGCTTTCGCCAGGAAGTTTACCTACCGTTAGCATGCCTCCAACTTTCGATATACATAGAGGGAGAGAGGGAGGGAGGGAGAGGCAGGGAGGGAGTACGTGTATGTACAACTGCCGGTGTGGGAATCATGATTCCGTATATTGACACACTGACTCTATAAATCTACAAACTTTCACCGCTTGTGAGAGTGTGGCTCCATTAAGTCACGCGTACCCACTGACAGCCCAGCCCAGTTCTGGGAGAGAACGACTCAATCGACCATCCAGCCTCTAGAATCTAATCAAGGGAAACCAACTGCCACTAACCAGGATGGCTACTCGATCCTGACGAAACATCATGACAGCAGGATCAAATCTAACATCCATTCATATGCGGCAGGACAAGCATACATAGATGCTGCAGCCACTTCTTATCTGCAAACGTGTGTAGGGTGGAACCACAGGAAAGCTCATCCCTGTGAGACACAAGCAATGGGTCATCTGCCCAGAAAGTCCCCGAGATAGCATGACACCCGCCGTCCTGCCAGCAGCACAGGCCCGCTGCTGACCTTGTCAGATGGGACTGTAGCCGTGGCATCGTACTGCTCCCATAATAGTCCATTAGTCATTTGTCTATGTTCTATCCTATGAATTGTTTTGATGGATTCGTACTACCATGGTGTCCTAGAACAAATTCAGCTTTGTTGCCGAAATGCCAATTTTGGGCAACTCTGGTAATTTGCATAAATCCAAGATGGCCGCTGGTCGCTACCTTAAAAAATTAACTTTTGAACTACTTGTCCTAGAATGATGTATAATACCTCTTTTTGAGGTGTGTAGAAGACATTTCTGATGGTATTATTTCAATTCAAGGTTAAGAACAGTTGGTGCTAAAGGGCAGGTCACGGTCAAATTTGATGGCTCAGCAGACAATGAATAGAAACTTCAACTAAATTATATTTCCTCTTATTCAGGCACAGAAATGGATAATCATACACTATTTTACAGCCATATTTGAAACACTTACTCATGTAGTGTACAGTGAAAAGATCATTAGGAACATTGTCTTAATTGACTTTGAAACCTTTTATACATATTAGTATTTCTTTGTGAGGAAAACTCGAAAGTCAGTGTAATGATCTTATATTGAGTAATATTCGTAAGTCTAGAGAGAACGGAGATTTACACAATCTTATGCTATAAGGGGAAGGAACATCAGATATTGCCTAGTAAGCTGCATCTGTTACCTACTCTAATTCATCATCCAGGTAATCAAGGTCAGCAAAACCATTATCGATACCCTTATGACCTTCACCTCTCTTTGCCAGAGCAGTTGCAGTGCGACATGCACGAAAGATGTGCTTTGTAACAGTCACACGCCACAAGCCTCAGTGCATGTCGTACATCGTGCCTTACACTGTCACTGAATCATATCAATCACCTTTGGTGGAGCTGGGTCACCCTTAGCAATGACAGGAGCAGGAAGAATATCCCACTGGTGAATATCCCGCATCTCCCACCCAAATTGAGAGATGTTGGCTGATTCATCTGTTGGGTCTTGGTGGCCTACCACTTCCCACAGATAACCTGCAGATGGGCCCGCAGCACATGCAGTAACATGTTGGCGGATGTTGAAGACAGAGCCATGACCGTGGAATTTTTCTTCGTGGTGAAGAGTCTGAAGTAGGACGACTCCATGGCTGTCCCCGGTGGTTGATCCTACAGAGCATTGAAGAAGGTTTTGCTACCTTCATCAGATCCACCTCCGTAGCGCCCACCTCGCCCAGCACATCAACCAAACCTGGGAAGTCGCAAGTGAGCAATGTGTTTATTGGACTGATCTTGCCTGTGGTATATGGATATGATGTCGTGTCTCACCCGCTGAGGGCGTGCATGCCAAGCAATTCCAGATACTTTGGCCCTAGCTCAGCACAGGGGGCGTTGATATCCAACACTGTCCCACCCCAGTGCTCCATCTGTACCTTGCACTCCAGCTCCTCCCGATACATCCAATAGATCAGTAGGACAAAGACATATGTGTCATCACTAAGTACACGGATCATGCCCTTGTGACAGTTGGAAGCCTCAAGGGTATAGGAGATCATTGTGATGTCTGCCTCATCATGACCAAAAACACCATCATCCCGAATATCCATTCTCACGTTCTCTCCTAGACTGAAGGTACACATCACTTTTGCCAGTCTCGGCTTGTTGGTCTTGCTCTTCAGGGTTGTATCTCTTTTGGGCAGAGGATTGGCAACAGATAGATGGTAACTTTACCAGCACGCCACATTCGCTCGTGATCCTTAGCAGAGACATCTTGGTACTTGTTGAAGACAATGATTTTCTCAGTACCATCTGGATAGGGTGGGATAGGGTGGGACTAAGACGACCCTGCATGGACGCAATCAGCTCTGAGGGACTGCTGCCGTGTGGCAACCCAATATGGTAGAAGAGCTGTGAAACATCCAAGATGGCAATGCTGGCAGTTGTTGGGGAGATCTCGAGTACACCAATGCATTTAGATAGCCCCACTTGTTGGCTTTGCGGAGACAACCATGCTCATGTCAATGATCGAGGCAGGCACTGCACATGGCTCGTAAGCAAACTGATGCCCAAGCCCCATCTGTCGCTGCTGACCAATCATCAAGAGCGATGACTGGCCTGACATTGATAACTTTGACCTGCTTCTTGAGAATATCCATCCTCTTGATGGGGCTACTAATATGGTCGTAGAACCCATCACAGAGACTGGCAATGTACCATCTTTTCTCTGAATCAGCCACATTCACATAAGCGAGTGGAAATGTGGCCATTGACGGGATTGTAAAGATGGAGACGGCTATGTTCTAGTGGGTGAGGGTACTTATCGACCTCTGCATCAATAAGACTCCAATCATCTGCATCCAATACACGCCAGTGCCTCAAGTCCTCCTTGTGCTGCTTCTTTGCAGACTGGCCTGTTGGATCAGTGGAGTAGATACAGTCCACACGGTTTGACACATGCACAGTGATGGTGAAGGCATCAATCCACTGACAAACAGGCTCAGCAGACAGAGGCATACCCTTAAGTGCTCCCTTACCGATCTTGATGATAGTATTCTCACCAAACTGGTCAGCAGAGACAGCTTTCCAGTACTCGTCATGGTGCCAACAGACCAATCCGCCAGACACAAGATGTGCCTTGGACTCAGCATGGAGCACACACATCTCCAGCAGGTACTAAGTGAGATAGCGGGCGTACTGCACATGATCAGAGAGGGAGAAGTACTTCATCTTGTGCTCCATGGTCAGCTGCTTCAAATAGATACCACTCTCTCCCCCCCCCCCTCTCTCTCCCCCCCCTCTGGATGGTTTTACCGTAACTGCGGGGACAATGTGTTCTGGGGACAATTATTTTAGCAGTTTAGAGCATTTTCTGGCTGGCTTATGCATTTTACGCTTATATCTAAAGAGTGGTTTTGATTATGTGAGATATGAGAGAGTCCTCACACGGAGTGGGGACATATGAGAGAGTCGCTGCTTCAATGGCATTTGAACAGTACACAGGAGACAGATGGACACGAAATTTTCACATCCCTAGGCTACACAGCACACATGCTTAGCACAGCACTTGTTAGTATGCTCCAAGCAGTACTCATTAAAAAGTAAGAGTTTAAAATTTTTGTGGGGACATTTAAATGTGAGAGAAGAGTGAAAAAAAATAGCGAGACATAATTCACCCACACATATTTTCTGAGGACGAAAAAAGTAAATACATATTTGGATGTTTCACTCATAGCCTGGTCTTTAAGCCACTGTAAATGCGGGTACCATGATTTTGTCCCCAGAATTACGATACGTCCCCACAATGCAGGTTGAAGCTGGAAAATGTACCAATAGTTACGGTGAAGTAAGTTCTCTCTCCCTCCCTCTCTCCCTCGCGCATACGCACGCACGCACACGCACATGCATGCACGCACACACACACAACACACACACTTGCACGCATGCACGCATGCACTAGGACGAAACGTCTAACGTGATGCATAATGCATGGCCATAACAGTTAGTAAATTTGTGATAAGGTTTCGTTAAGATTACACTTAGACTAGTGATCTAACTACAGTTCTTTCTTTGTTATTCTTGATCCTCGCCACGTTTTTGTAATGCTAACTCCTCCTGCAGTTTCCGTTCGATCAACTCCAACCTTTATCAACTTGTAGTATGTCATAAGACTTAGCGAGCTATTACTTTTCTTTTGGATCGGCTGAAGGTTTTTCAAGCTACCCACCTCTGAGTGGGCAAAAAGTCCCATAGGAAATGTATGGGAGCAATATTCGGACAGCGACTGCTCTTAGAGTTTTATCTCGATCATTTTGAAATTAAACAGACATCTACAATTTGTTGATCTGCATTGTGATCCAAAGTATTTTTTGCGTCCGCTGCGCGGTTTTTGAGAAAATCGGGCATAGGCACAATTTTTGGGAATCGAGATAATCCATATTTCTAGGGCTATCAGATTCTTGAAATGTAGCATATAGGTAGATGCATCATACTACTATCGATTAAGACAATAAAATCGATAGCGAACATATAAGCCTGTCAGAAATCTGCATTTCCATGGCTACAGCTCTGTCCTATAGGAAATGTATGGGAGCAATATTCAGTCAGCGACTGCTCCTAGAGTTTTTATTTAATCATCTTGAAACTTTAGAAACCTCTAGAAACTATGGACATGCATGTTGACCTAAAATATCTTTTCAGTCTGATGAACGTTTTTTCTAGAAAATCTGGCATAAGCACACTTTCTTGGCATCATTTGCCGATAGATGACGGAATTATCGTTGGATCGTTTCAGGATTTAATTTCACTGATCCGGGGCATACTTCCCTCTATGATGCCATTTACAGAACTCTGATATCATGAGCGGTTTTTGAGATATCCAGATTGTTGTAACGTAGACAAATATTTCCATAGGGAATGTATTGGAAATTGATTTGATGATAAACGACCCAGTTTTTTTAACTATCACCTCTAAACTTGATACACTCTTAGTACGCCGTGGGACATGTGGAGGGCCACTATAAAAATTGGATCGGGTGTATGGTTTCCGAGAAATCCCATTTTCCTTGGCCAAAAAAGGCCCATAAGAAATGTATGGGAGCAATATTCAGTCAGCAACTGCGGCTAGCTATTTCTCTCAATCGTCTTGAAACTTAATATACATATATCATCTGTTGATCCGCATCCTGACACAAAATATTTTTTTGGTCCGGTGACCCCTTTTAAAGAAAATGTTGCATAAATACAATTTTGTGGCATCGTTATAACTCTTATTTTTATGATGGTCAGAGTGTTGTAATTTGAGACATCTATGGAGACAAGATCCCTCTATTGTTTTCAGCAATAAAATCGTTAGTGAACAAATTAACATTTCTGTTATTGAAAATCCGCACACTGCCAAATATTTCCGTGATTTGCCGATAGATTACGAAATTATGGTCAAATTGTTGGCTGATTTGATCCGGCTGATCCGTGGCAAAATTGCCTCTCAGACGCCATTTACAGAACTCCGATATCACGATCGGTCCATAAGATATTCTAATTTTTATACCGTAGACAAATATTTCCATAGGGAATTTATTGGAAACTGATTTGATGATAAATGACCCACTTTTGGAACTATCACCTCTAAAATTGATACATTCTTAGTACACCTCATGGCATGTATAGGACCTCTGTAAAAATTGGATCTGGTGTATAGTTTCCAGGGAAATCCCATTTACCTTACCCGATAAGACCCATAGGAATTGTATGGGAGTGATATTCAGACCACGACTCCTATTAGAGTTTCTGGCAGATCATTGTGAAACTGAACAGCCTTCAAGCATCTGTTAGCCTACGATCTTCAGATCCTGCAAGCAGACTTGAGCAACTTCAACTTCATCTAGTTATTATTCTTGATCCTTGTCACGTTTTTATAATGCTAACTCCTCCTAGAGTTTCCATCCGATCAACTCCAACCGTTATCAACTTGTAGTGCCATTTGAGACTTAGTGCACTATTACTTTTATTTTGGATTGGCCCAATGGTTCTCACTCTACCCAACTTTGAGTGGGCAAAATGTCCCATAGGAAATGTATGGGAGCAATAGTGCTCCTAGAGTTTTTTATCAATCATCTTGAAACCACAGACGTCTACCATGTGGTCACTCCCATCTTGACCTGAAATATTTTTTGTGTCTGACGCCCACTTTTTGAGGAAAATCGGGCATAAGCACAATTTTTTGGAATCAAGATAATTCATATTTCTAGGGTGGTCAGATTGTTGAAATTTAGCATATACGTAGATGCATCATACTCCTATGAGTTAAGACAATAAAATCATTAGCGAACTTATAGGCCTTTCGGAAATCCGCATTTCCGTGGCCGACATGTCCCATAGGAAATGTATGGGAGCACTATTTTGTCAGCGACTACTCCTAGAGTTTTTCGTCGATTGTCTTGAAACTTTACAGATTCTAGCATGTTGTGACTGGCATCACCTGCAAAAAGATTTCTTGGGTACGGTGACCCATTTTTTAGAAAATTCTGCATACGTACAATATTTTGGCATCATTTGCCGATAGATGACGGAATTATGGTCGCATCGTTTCACGGTTTCATGCGGATAATCCGCAGTGAAAATGCCTCTCAGATGCCATTTACAGAATTCCGATAGCATTATCGGATCGTTAGATATCCTGATTTATGTATCGTAAACAAATATTCCCATAGGGAATGTATGGGAGATTCATTTGATGATAAATAACCCAGTTTTGGAACTAGCACCTCTAAACTTGGTACATTTCTAGTACAGACCAGCGCATACATAGACACCTTAGAGAAATTACATCTGCTGTATGGTTTCTGAGAAATCCACCCTTTCTTGCCCAAAATGTCCCATAGGAAATGTATGAGAATGATATTCAGACAGCAACTGCTGCTAGCGTTTTTTCTCAATTCTCTTGAAACGACCTCTACCATGTGTTGACCAGCATCTTTACCAGAACTTCTTTTTAGGTCCTATGCCCGGTTTTTGAGAAAGTCGGGCATAAGCACAATTTTTTTAAATCAAAATTATTAATATTTCTAGGGCTGTCAGATTGATGAAATTTGGCATATACGTAGATAGCTCATATTACTATAGGTTAACAAAATAAAATCGTTAGCGAACTTATAAATCTTTCGGAAATCCGCATTTCCGTGGCCTACATGTCCCATAGGAAATGTATGGGAGCAATATTCGGATAGTGACTGCTCTTAGAGTTTTTCCTTGATCATCTTGAAACATTACGGACTTCTAGCATATATTGAGCGGCCTCTTGACCCAAAATATTTTTTGTGTCCGATGACTGGGTTTTTTTTTAGAAAATCTGGCATAAGCAAAATTTTTTGGCATCATTTGCCGATAAATAACGGAATTATGGTCGAATCGTTTCACAAGTTAATTCCCCTGATACGATGCGAAATTGCCTCTCAGACATCATTTACAGAACTCCGATATCCTGAGCGGTTCATGAGATATCCTGATTTTTGTAACATAGACAACTATTTCCATAGGGAATGAATTGGAAATTGATTTGATGATAAATGACCCAGTTTTTTTAACTATCACCTCTAAACTTGAAGCACTCTTAGTATGCTTCATGGCGTGTAGAGACCAATTATAGAAATTGGATCTGGTGTATGGTTTCCGAGTAATCCCATTTTCCTTGACCAAAAAGACCCATAGGAAATGTATGGGAGTGATATTCGGACTGCAACTCCTAGAGTTTCTGGCAGATCATGAAGTTGAACAGCCCTTTAGCATCTGCTACCCTACGATCTTCAGATTCTGCATGTGGACTTGAAGTTGCTTCAGCTTCATCTAGTTTTTAATTGTAACATATTCCACTTATATTTACACTTTTGCACTCAGATTTGTATATACATATTTCGATTCTGTTATGGAGAGTGTCTGCAGACCGGGAGAGGATTATCTTCGGAAAATGCCGCTGTAATGGCTGGTTAGGTTATCTAGCACATCATTTCACTGTTAAAAGTCTTGGTGGCTGATCTTCTCTTGGTGTACAAGTGGGCATTTCTCCTGGCCGCTGTAGAAGCTCTTGCTTCTTGATGGTTTAATTGTTAGTGTTCAAATTTATTAATTATTCTACACAACCCGCCAGCTTGATGTATTTATTGTATTATTAGCTCACCTGGCCAGAATGGCCTAGTGAGCTTATGTCATGGCGACTGTCCGTCGCCCGTCATCCGTCTGTCCATCAACTTTTGCTTTAAAACGCGACTCCTCATTAACTGCTTAGCGGATTTCAACCTAATTTGACAGAAAGGAGGTAGGCTTCAGAAGATATATACAGAATTTTGATTGGCCAATTTTTCAGGCGGTCATCTTGGATTCAGAAAATTTCGGAAAATAAGATAAAAGCCTACTCATTAACTGCTTGGAAGATTTCAAGAAAACTGGGCTGGAATGATCCTAGAGGGCTATGCTTCAGAACTTTTGTACAGAATTTGGATTGGTCAATTTTCTCGGTGGCCATCATGAATTTTCCAGGAAAAATGGCTGAAAATCGTTTAAAACGCTACTCTTCATTAATTGCTCGGGCAATTTCAACCAGATTTGATGTCAAGGATACTAGGATAATAGGTTTCCAAACTTGTAAACAGAATTTTGATTGGTCAATTTATTTCGGCGGCCATCTTGGATTTTCTGAAAATTTCTGGAAACCAGTTAAAGGCCTACTCCTCATTAACCACTAGGCGGATTTCAATCAAACTCAGTGGGAAGGACCCTAGAGTAGTATGCTTCAGAACATGTATACAGAATTTTGATTGGACAATCTATCTTTTCGGCGACTATCTTGAATTTTCCGGAAATTGGCAGGAAATTGTTTAAAACGCTACTACTCATTAAGTTCTTGAGCAATTTCAGCCAGACTTGACTGGAAGGATACCAGGATGGGAGGTTTCAGAACTTCCACACAGAATTTTGATTGGTCAATTTTCCGGCGACTATCTTGGATTTTCAGAAAATCAGTTAAAAGCCTACTCATTAACCACTTGGCCGATTTCAATCAAACTCGGTGGGAAGGACCCTAGAGTAGTATGCTTCAGAACTTGTATACAGAATTTTGATTGGACAATCTATTCGGCGGCTATCCTGAATTTTCCGAAAATTGGCAGGAAATTGTTTAAAACGCTACTACTCATTAACTTCTTGAGCAATTTCAGCCAGACCTGACTGGAAGGATACCAGCATTGGAGGTTTCAGGACATGTACACAGAATTTTGATTTGTAAATTTTTCCGGCGGCCATCTTGGATTTTCTGAAAATCACTTAAAAGCCTACTCTTCATTAACCACTTGACCGATTTCAATCAAACTCAGTGGGAAGGACCCTAGAGTAGTTTGCTTCAGAACTTATATACAGAATTTTGATTGGACAATCTTTTCAGCGGCCACTTGAATTTTCCGAAAATTGGCGGTGAATTATTTAAAACGCTACTCATCATTAACTTCTTGAACAATTTCAGCCAGATTTGGCTGGAAGGATACTATGGCGAGAGGTTTCAGAACTGTCCACAGAATTTTGATTGGTCAATTTTTCCGGTGGCCATCTTGGATTTTTCTGAAAATCAGTTAAAAGCCTGCTGTTTATTAACCACTGGGCCGATTTCAATCAAACTCAGAGGGAAGGGCCCTAGAATAGTACGCTTCAGAACATCTGTACAGAATTATGATTGGTCAATTTTTCCAGTGGCCATCTTGGATTTTCCGAAAATCTTTTGGGAATTATTTAAAAAGGCTACTCCTCATTAACCGCTTGGCCGATTTTAACCAAAGTCAGCTGGACGGACCCTAGTCTGGTATACTTCACAACTTATACACAGAATTTGGACTGCTTGATTTTTTGGAGTGGCCATCTTGGATTTTCTGGAAAATGGGAATTCGTTTAAGATGCTATTCCTCATTAACCCCTTCGGCAATTTAAACCAAATTTATCTGGAAGGATCCTATAGTGGTAGCCTCTAGAAGATCTATTCAGAATTTTGATAGGTCAGTATTTTGGTAGCCATCTTTGATTTTCTGAAAATTTTCCGGAACCATTTAAAGGTGGTACTCATTAATCAATTGTCCGATTTCAACAAAACTTGGGTCGAACAATTCTATGATGGTAGGCTTCAAAATGTCAAATGAGAATCTGGATTGGTCTATTTTTTGTCGCCATCTTGGATTTTCCGAAAATTTTCAATGTCTATTTAAATGCAAATGGGTCAAATGTTAATTGTCCAGGTGAACATCACAGGCCCTTGGGCCTCTTGTATGTTTATGTGTATGTGGGACACGGTTATAAGATGCATGTCTTATCGTGCTTCCATTAGAACAGAAAAGTAAAATCTGTTTAAACCAACATCGATCAGTCAAATTGGTTTCCAAATATTCAACTGATTACCCTATAGTTTTTCTGGAAATTGCCAGTAAGGTAGTTCAGAGATTGATCGATCCCAACACGCTCGAGGTGTGGGTGGAGCTTAGCTAGAGATTGGCGTGGCATAGCTAAAATGGAAAGGTCCCTTAGCGCTCTGCGGACAATCGGATATTCCGTTATAATCGCTTAATTGACCGTCAAGTTGTACGAAATGTATATGTCTTTACTATTTAATAAACATTATGTAGAATACTTTGAAAGTAAATTGACTGGTCGTTGTTGCCACCATAAGCAGCAAACCTCGCGCAGTCAAATTAGTCATGGGTGCCGGAAGCAAATTTGAGGGGCGGGGTCAGGTTCCACAAAAGGCCACACTGGATGGCATTGTCTGGAGGAAGATATGAAATGGGTGCCCCCCCCCCCCCCCCGCTTCTCATAGAAGGGTGTTCGGGGATACCCACCTACCTAACCACCACAAGAAAAAACATTGAAAGGTGGAGGCTCATGACTAGATTTCCTGCATTCCGAGTTTCTTATGATTACGTATAAATGTTAGAGCAATGTTAATCGAAGAACTTCTGTATTCTTTGGTCAATTGAACCTATTCCCAATTCACAATGTGAGCGAGCGAGCGAGCGGGCGGGTTGTTGTGTCAGATGCACATGTCGAGCGTACGTTTATTCGTGCATGTGTCTGCACGGTGGACCTGCACAGTTTGCCGTGAAAATATTTAATTAGATCTTAGTTCATAATTATATTTGCAAACAGCGGAACTCAGAAGAAAAGTTGTTTTTGTGAAAACTAGGTTATCCAAGACAAATCTACCAATCATGTTGAACATGTGAACAAGGTTTGTTCAGCTCTTGCCTTAGATGAAGACCATGACGTTTCTCGAGTTTCATGTCAAGCAGTTTCACAGGTCTTTAAATGTAATTTTTTAAATAGTGCAAAATCAAAGATGGCCACCTACAAAATCCATTTAGCAGCTTTCCGAGACCAACCATGGATCTGACCCGATGGATCCTTCCTGCCCAGCAGTTCTTAAGGACTCGCTTAAAGAATACGATGGACATATGCTGGATGAATAGGCAGATGAGGTAGCAACACAATTACGTCAAATTAGTCACACACTATTCAACAGCAATTGTCTATGGAATAGGTAATTTAAATTATGAGTTCGCGGCCTCTTACTTAGCCATATTGGCGTGTGGGTGTCAGAGGTACATCTGGCCTGGGCTATTCAAACGAGGCCTTCAAATGTCTGATTTTGTTGACGTGTGGATGGTGGCATCATCTTTTATGGTTAGAACTCAAAGGGGTTGACATGGCTAGACATGTGTATCACTACCGTACAAGGTGGGGGTGGGTGGGGAGAGCCCATACGCATATAAATAGCACATTATTAAAAAATCCAAGAGGATGTTACTTATTACTTAGAGATGTGGGAGATATAGGAGATGGCTTCTAAGTGCATCAAATTTTTACATTCTTTCGATGGAGGCCCCAGCCACATCCTCCTCCTATTCTATATATATTATATATATATATATATATATATATATATATATATATATATATATATATATATATATATATATATATATATATATATATATATATATATATATATATATATATATATATATATATATATATATATATATATATATATATATATATATATATATATGTCGTTGGCGTCATTATTATTATTATTATTATTATTATTATTATTATTATTATTATTATTATTATTATTATTATTATTAGTAACACAAGACCAATATGCTGGCGAGATGCTCCAGCTGGGACTGGCATAATATTGTTAGACGACCGTGGCTGTCGTGGCGATGAACCGACGTTGAGTGACTGTCGACACCAACCGTAGGGCCAACATAACTGCCGTCACCGGGATGACGCCGGTGTTGAATGTGACAGTAAGGATAAGTATTAGCTTCGCCCCTTAAAGAGGAAGAGGGTATTGCAATCGGGTCGCTCTGTGCGCGCGCGTGCGTGTGCGCGTGCTGCTATGCGTGAGTGCGTGCGTGCCTACGCGCGTGCGTGCGTGCGTGTGTCCGGGTCTGTATCTAAAAATCTACTGATCTGATTTGGCTCAAATTTTAACACAACGATAGTACTTGTTTATGCAAGAAGATTTCCAGGCGTTGGTCCTGATGTGGCTAAGAGAAACCGAATCCGGATCTGATCACATTCTGGATCGGTGGATATCTTGGAAACAAGTCATCCGATTCGACTCAAATTTTAACACAGAAAATGGTGCGACCATACACAAGGAATCCAACCTTTGCGCGTAAATGGAAAACGTAAATTCCAAAGAATTCGGAAAATATTGGAAAAATTCTTGTAAATCCGAAAACATTTTACATTGTGACAAAACCGGGAGGGCGATGGTCTGCACTCTCTGAATGCTCTTGACACTACATTAATATAGATACATAATATGTATATTGTATAAATGATCTTGGCGTAAATAAATCAAATCAAAGTTATGGCACTAACATGGTCCCTAATACATCTAGGCATATGTAGTCTGACAAGCCTGAGAGGAAGAGCATCATAAGGCGGTGTTTCTTACAGCCAACCCATTGATTCACTTGTGACGCTAGGTGTGCACGATTCCTCGATACATCGACCGATATATCGTGATTCGAATAAAATCGTGATTTTACGATATCAAACTTTAAAATCGGGAAATCATGAACAATTTACTGTGATGTGTTGAATTTAAAAAAAATCACTTTGACTGGACGCTTCCATTCAAATTAATTTCGAAATATTCAACAGTCTGATGTTAATTTCCCATTGAGAATATTATCACTGTGTGCATCCATCTCCACGATCGCACACCATGGTCTACCATGCATCGATATATCGTGTGATAGTATACGATATTTATCGCGATATTATCTAACACAATCTTGTGCATGCGTAGTCTCATCCAGAAAGATGGCCCTGCATGTATGTCGAATCGTGTGTAAACTGTGATATTTTACATTTTACCGATACATTCATTAGCTGATAGATCTATCCGTTTTATATGTGGAATTACGTGTATAACCTACATCTGTAGGGTCAATGCTAGCTTTCGATCGTCGCTTCTTATAGGTTATATATGGGCAATCAATTGCCAGAAGAAAATGAGAAATTCCAAAGATATAAAATAGGGCAAAAGAAATTGACGGGCTTTTTTCATGCTTATTCTAGCGCAATCATTTGTGGAGGATGTGCGGTTAGTGCGGAACAGCACGAAGTGGACGTCTGGAAGTCAATTACGGTGGAAACTGGGGACCTGTATGTGCTTTTCATTTCAGCCCAAACATCGTCGTGTCGT